>CAUJBZ010000098.1:0-50844 GCA_963082915.1 Dolichopus griseipennis
TCGATAATATGTACAAAGCCAAGTAAATAGACGTTATTTTTTGGTGCAGTGATTCTGCTGTCGGACACTATCTCATGCTGGAAGGTGTATATACTACAGTACGGGATAACTGACCGTGGCTGCGTCACTATAAGCAATCCCAATTAGATTGATAGTTTTGACTAAATTAAAAAAAAAAACAAGTAAAGAAACAGTCAGTCGGTGCAACCGACTTAGAAATACCCTACACCTATTTGGTTCAAATTAAATGACATATCCATAAGTCATTTTAACGCCATAAAAGCTGTTATTAATTTGATTGTAAGACATAGCTAACCAAATTAACTTTATAATACTAAAAAGATTTTCTAATTACACTATCTCTTTAAAAATATTACAAATTCTTACTAATTTATTTATTTAAAAATATTAAAAAACAAAAAAACTTGTTATAAATGAAAATATATTTATTCCAATTCAATTACAAAATGAAAAAATTTAGTTATTAAATTTTGTGATAAAAAGCTAATCAAAGCATAATATATTTAATAATCCAAATTTTTCAAAATTGCAATTATTTTCAATGGCTAGTTAATATACCTAATAGAAAAGCTTATACGCAAAACATGCAATAAATGTATTTCTAAAATACAATTACAAATTTATATCTTTCATATAATTCATTTAAATATAAAAATAAATTTTACATAAATGCAGCAAGTACCTTTGAACATAGCTGAACCACTACAATTAAGTCTGAATTTCGGGGACACATAGGAAATAGGAAATATATTCTTTGGCTTCGAAATTATACTCGTTCGGCCTCAAATCGATCAAAAGCTTCTAGAATCCGAACTCATTGGCCAAACTCGACCAGAACCAATTCCAATGGTACTTTCATTACTAGTAACCTAGAGTTTAAATTTCATCAAAATAGCGGCATTATTTTTTGAGTTATGGTGTTTTTAAGATATATATTTGTTAGTCCTTGAACTTTTCAAGGGTTCCACAACCCGAAATTATGGTACGATTTCGCCTATATGCAGTCCCCGTCATACTTTCAATACTAGTTAACCCTTGTAGACAATTGGAACGTTCTATCTTAATTTTAAGTTACTAGTTTTATTAATTTCGATGATAAACTTTTACACATTGGGAGGTCTATGAAAGGTACAAAATTAGAGGGACACGCAGGAAATAGTAAAGAACACCCATGTGCCAAATTTGAAGCTTCTACATTTGTTTCAAGTTACTATCTTTATTAATTTCGAAAATATGCTTTAAGGTCCTTGGAACTGAGTGGCTAGTCCACACCCACTACTCCATTTGGGCTCAAATTTCAAGGATACTAAGGAAATCGAAAGCGACACCCTGAAAACAAATTTGGAGGTTCTATCTTCATTGGTTTCGGAATTTTGCTAGTTTGGCCTAAATTCGATCAAAAAGTTCTAAGTTCAGAACCCATTGTCCAATCCTCACCGTACGCAATCGCCGCCGTAGTTTCATTACCAATAACCTACAGCACAAATTTCATGAAGATAGCGTCATTAGTTGTTGAATTATCGTGATTATTTATATATGTTCGTTAGCCCTGAAACCAATCAAAAGGTCCAGAATCCGAACTCTTGGGCTGATTTCGCCCTTATGCAACCCACGCTTAACTTTAAGCACTAGTTAACCCTTGTACACAATTTGAACGTTCTATCTTAATTTTAAGTTACTATTTTTAATAATTTCGATTATAAGCTTTTAAAACTTAAGAGGTCTAAGAGGGATACTGAACCACCAATCCAATTGATCCCAAATTAGGGGGACACGCAAGGGATAGTAAAGAACACCCTTGTGCCAAATTTGAAGCTTCTACATTTTTTTAAGTTGTTATCTTTATTAATTTTAAATAAATGCTTTAAGGTCTTCGGAAATGTATGGCTGGTCCCCGACCCACTACTCCAATGGGGCCCAAATTTCAAAGACATTAAGGAAATAGGAAGGGACACCCTGATACAAAATTTGGAGGTTCTATCTCTTTGGTTTCGGAATTATGCTCGTTTGGCCTAAATTTGATCAAAAAGTTCTAAGTTACGAACCCATGGTCCAATCCCGAACTTACGCAATCCCCGAAGTAGTTTCATTACTAGTAACCTACAGCACAAATTTTATGAAGAAAGCGTCATTAGTTGTTGAGTTATTTTGATTTTTTATATATGATCGTTAGCCCTTCGATCGATTAAAAGGTCCAGAATCCGAACCAATGGGCCGATTTCGCCCATATGCAATCCCCGCCGTACTTTCAGTCTTAGTAACCTACAGTTAAAATTTCATCGAGATAGCTCCATTATTTTTTGAGTTATCGTGCCTACGGACGGACGGACGGACATGGCTATATCGACTCAGGAGGTCACGCTGATCACAAATACATATACTTTTCCATATCTAGCTCGCTTCCTTAAGGTGGTTACAAACACCATACCAAAGTTAATATACCCTTTTACCTATTCTATAGGTGTAGGGTATAAAAAAATTCCACTCATTATTTCATATAGTTGAAATTCTTCTTGAAAACTAAATCTGATTTAATCATCATAAATTTTGCAAATATTAGAGGGCTAGATTTCAATTATTTCGGAGTATATGTTCACCTTACGTCAAAAAATCCAGCCATGTTAGAACTAAACGAAACTCAGGTTTTTTCAAATCAGGATGCGGTTAAGTTCAGTATCCCTGGTTACAAACTTGAAACGTTTTTTAGTCCCCATAGAGGTATTGCTCTTTATATTAGTAATGATACGGCCTACCAAATATAACATAGGTACAAATCCAGAGTTTAACTATGTTTGGACCAAATTTATTTTTGGTGGCCTTTCAATGCAGTATTGGACAATAGAACTTCAAACTTTTTGGTCGAATTTAGACCAAACAAGCATAATTCCGAATCCAATAGGGTATAGAACCTCCAAATTTGGTATCAGGGTGTCTCTTTCTATTTCCTTTGAGTCCTTCAAATTTGGGACCAATTGGGGTAGTGGTAGTGGTAGCCACACAGTTTCGAAGACCTTAAAGCATATTTTCGAAATTAATAAAGATAGTAACTTCATACAAATGTTGGAGCTTCATGGGTGTTTTTTACTATTTCCTGCGGGTCCCCCTAATTTTGATTCAAAGTACCATGGGAATTTGTTCTGGTCGAGTTTGGTCAATGAGTTCAGATTATAGAAGCTTTTGATCGATTTGCGTTTATAAGCTTTTCTAATAGGTAAAAATTTGAATTATCAAATATATTTTGTTTTTTAACACAAAATTTTATAATTCAAATTTTTCAACTTTTGTAATTGAATTGAAATAAATATACTAGTTCAAGTTTTTTTGTTTTTTAATATTTTTAAATAGATAAATTAGTAAGAATTTGTAATATTTTTGAATAGATAAAGTAATTAGAAAATGTTTTTTAGTACTATAAAGTTAATTTGGTTAGCCATGTCTTAAGATCAAACTAATAAACTTTTTTATGGTTTTAAAATTACTTATGAATTTCAACCAAATAGGTGTAGGGTATTTCTAAGTCGGTTGCACTGACTGACTGTTTCTTTACTTGTTTTTTTTTCTTTATTTCTATTTAAAAAGTAATACATAGGTATATAATAAAACTATTGTTCTAAATTGCTTAAAACTAAATAAAAGAAAATTAGAATTATAGAGATCGTAGCACAAGCTTTCGCCCTATGCGTAAATAAACAATATTCGTAAGTAAAAAATATTCGTAAGCTACTTATTTAAATTTAAAGTTATTATTATACTTAATGTATAAAATAAATATAAAAAGAAAAACAAAAATTTTCTTTTCATTATTGAACTATTCTTCCCTTTTGAATGATTTATTTATATACTATTATTTAAAATGAATTTTTTTTTTAATTCCTTCTTAAAGATTATTAGGGAAAAAGCATTTATACAGCCAATTAATTATTTGGTTGATTAGTTTTAAACAGTAAAAGGTAGAAGTTTGATTTGTTGCGTGTGTTATGCGTATGTATATTTATCATTCTATTCAGAATTAAATTATGCTTGATTTTATTATTTTACATGCTGTTATATATAGTTCTCTTTTACGTATATTATTGAAACTTATATTCGGATAGATTATAACAAAAGTGTTGGGTGCCTAGGAGGATAAAAATGAATAATTTTTATTGCTTTTTTATGTATGACATCAACTTGATGTAATAATTGCTGATTAGCAGCACTCCATATAAGATTGAGATAAATAATGTGTGACAAAATGAAGGACGAGTAACTTTGATATAGAGAATTGGTCGATAAAAACTTGCGTAGCCTGTATAAAATAAATATGTATGGTGAAACCTTACTGATTATAAGCCGCATATGATCCCCCCATTTTAACTTTCTATCAATAGTTAGGTCTAAATAGTTAAAACTGTCTATAGTATAAATAACTTCAGAATTAAAGTAAAAATTTTCAGAGCTGTATAATTTATTGCCTCATTTTCGATTACAAAAGAATATTTTATCACAGCATCTTCGGCATATAGTTGGATGGAACCTTTGGGAGCTAGTCGAATAATGTCATCGATCTGGTCCCAAAATGGATCCCTGTGGGACACCCTTTTTAATCTTTACATAACCTTGGAAAACAGAGTTTTCAAAAGCAATTTTTTTTAGTTTACAGGAGAATTTCTTAGAAAACTTGGTAGATATGTTGTCATATCCCGTAGCAGCTGATATCTTCAGTTTAGAAAATATCTGTTCAATTTCTTCAGCATTCGTAGGATATAAAGAAAATTTGCTATGCATTATTTTGTCAGTGTTTAAATATGAAACATTTATTGGTAAAGATGAAATATTGATTTCATGTTTGACATTTACGAAAAAAGAATTCATTTTATTGGCCACAGCATATGTATTACTAATGCTTTCATTATTTATCACTAGAGATTTGATAACAGAGGTGAGTCTGTACGTACTCGTATCGGTGTTTTAAATTATTTTATTATAAAATTTCCATAAACTTTTTCCATTTCTTACGCCATTTATGTCTTTGAAAAACAGAGTTTTTTAGCTTGTGTAATCAAATATTTAACTTCGGATCTAGTTTTCTTATAGAGTTCAAAAATCCTTGTCCAATTTTTGTATTTACGAGCAATTTTGTAGTAAGAGTCCCTGATTTTCATTTTGTTTAATATTTCGGTCGTCACAAAAATATTTTTGTTTTTTCCCTTTTTCTTAGCAATATTTTTTGTGTTCTTAGTTACAAGTTCTTGTAGATCATCAACTAAAAGATTCAAATCATTGTATGAATCAAGACCAAGCCAAAAATGATCTAAATTAATTTTGTCATAGTCTGGAACAGTCGTATTTTCAATATTTTCATCTATTTTTCGTTTAAGATTTAGACTAACGAGTAACATTTCATGATCAGAAGAGGGGTATTAGTAATGGCAACTCTCGTAGCATAATCAGGTGTAATTTTATTATAAATAAAGAACCCATTACTTTATAAAGTGTTGGTATATGTTGTAACCTGATTCTTATTGACATCTAATAGATTGAGATTAATATATCCTAAAATAATAGAATTTCGATAGGTAGATATAATTTCATCAATTTTATCAACAAACTCAAACACCTTTGTCTCGTATGATCTATAAATTCCAATAATATTAATATTTAGGCTATTTAGTTTAACTACTAAAATGTTCGTTTTATTCAATTCCTCTTCTGCAACTAAACGAGAATCTATGTTTTCATTTATGTATACTGCAACTTCACCATATGATACTAATCCATTAGCAAAATAAGAATCAAATTCAGGTAGAGTATATTAAGGATTCTATATCATTAAATTTATTACGAAGACTTTGCACATTAAGATTTATAACATTTAAATTTGATCTATCATTTGCAAAAGATTTTAGGTTGCATTCGCCTGACATATGTTTCACATTTAAACCAATATATTTAAACAAGAGTAAAATAAAAAACAAAATAGCATATGTACCATGTGAGAAGATAAAAAAATAAAAACTAGTTTTGTTTGATGGATGACAGATTGAAAGTAAAAGGTGTTTAAAAGTAAAATGTGTTTATTACTTAAATTTCGTGCTTGGTATAGATATATAATATTCAAATTGTAGTTTTTTTATTATTAACTAGCTAATACCCGGTGCGCGTTGCTGCGCCTTTCAATGGAGGTTTAATTGAATTTGATGTTACTGCAAAAAGTTAACACAAAAATTACCCACGGTTTACACACGTAAATTTAAAAATGTATGAAAGCAATCTTTTTAAAACGATTTTTCTAGGATTATTCTAGTAAATTTTGAAACTTTCTGTAATTCAAAGCAGTACAAACTATTTTCCAAAATTTGACGTAATTTACTTCCAAAAAAATTTTTTTGACCAAACGTAGGACCGACTGTTAACAGACTCAACTCCATTTTCAAGTTGCTTCACACATATAAAATTTGAGGTCAACCGGTCAAATCGTTTCTAGTTTAGAGTAAAATAATCAAAAAATTAATAAAAAGCTGTTGGGCCGCAATGGGTTATTGGAACTCAACAACATTTTTTTTAGGGCTTTCTTTTAAGCCAAAGCAGAATTTCGAAAAATCGGACAAAATTTGGACCCAAAATTTTTTTGACCACCCGTCGGCCCGACATCTGTTTACAAATTCCAAAATTGTTAATAGTGTCAACTCAATTCTCACAGGGGAGCACGTATACAAAATTTGAAGAAAATCGGTCAAATCGTTTCTAATTTAGAGTTAAGTATTGAAAAAACCTATAAAAAGCTGTTGGGCCGCAATGGGTTAATGCAACTCAATAAAATTTTTTTTGGGGTTTTCTTTTTAGCCAAAGCAGAATTAGCCAAAGCAGAATTTCATAAAATCGGACAAAATTTGGACCCAAAATTTTTTTTGACCACCCGTCGGCCCGACATGGGTTAACAAATTCCAAAACTGTTAATACTATCAACTCAATTCTCAAGGAGCATCACTTATACCAAATTTGAAGTCAATTGGCCAAACCATTTCGAATTTAGAGTAAAGTATTGAAAAATCCTATAAAAAGCTGTTGGGCCGCAATGGTTAATGGAACTCAACAAAATATTTTTTGGGGTTTTCTTTTTAGCCAAAGCAGAATTTCGTAAAATCGGACAAAATTTGGACCCAAAATTTTTTTTGACCACTCGTCGGCCCGACATGGGTTTACAAATTCCAAAACTGTTAATAGTGCCAACTCAATTCTCACAGGGGAGCACGTATACAAAATTTGAAGAAAATCGGTCAAACCGTTTCTAATTTAGAGTTAAGTATTGAAAAAACCTATAAAAAGCTGTTGGGCCGCAATGGGTTAATGCAACTCAATAAAATTTTTATTTGGGGTTTTCTTTTTAGCCAAAGCAGAATTTCATAAAATCGGACAAAATTTGGACCCAAAATTTTTTTTGATCACCCGTCGGCCCGACATGGGTTAACAAATTCCAAAACTATTAATACTGTCAACTCAATTCTCAAGGAGCATCACGTATACCAAATTTGAAGTCAATTGGTCAAACCGTTTTGAATTTAGAGTAAAGTATTGAAAAAACCTATAAAAAGCTGTTGGGCCGCAATGGGTTAATGGAACTCAAGAAAATTTTTTTTGGGGCTTTCTTTTTAGCCAAAGCAGAATTTTGTAAAATCGGACAAAATTTGAACCCAAAATTTTTTTTGACCACCCGTCGGCCCGACATGGGTTAACAAATTCCAAAACTGTTAATAGGGTCAACTCAATTCTCAAAGAGCATCACGTATACAAAATTTGAAGTCAATCGGTCAAACCGTTTTCATTTTAGAACAAAGAAGTTTAAATACTTGCACCACAGCCCCACTTGGAGGTCCGTTAGAGCAAAATTTTTGGGCCACGATTTCTTTCCGTACCCAAAAACCTCTATATACAAATATTCATGAAAATCGGCTGGGCAGTTTAGGAGTCTATTCGCTACATACAAACAAACAAACAAACATACAAACAAACTTTCCCTTTTATATATATAGATAATATTATTAAATTTTTTTTTTCTTTAAAGTAAAATAATTGTTATTCTTATTAATAAAATACTTAAATATAGAATTAAATTGTAATTGTATATATACAATAACTTAATATATTGGTGATATAGAATAATGTATAAATAATCAAAGTTATGCTTATAATGTTGTATAAAATTAAAGTTATTCTTAATTTAATATATTGGTTGATAATAGTATGTAGAAATTAATTAATATCTACATGCACATTTGCATGCACATATAAGTAATAGATAATGTAAATATTGTGTTAAATTGTTTAAATAAAAGATGAGAAAAACAAAAAAAAGAAAATATGAAATTAATGTAGCTCCGATATTCTTAATACCTAGTTAAATTGCCATAATTTGTTTATTATCATATGATAAGTTTCTAATAATGAAAATAATTAAGTGAAATTTAATATGTTTTGAATATAATAGCACATAAAATATTAGCAATATCATCATGCAGTTGTACATAAAAAAAATAAATAATAAAAAAATTATGTTAAATTGTTTAAAATAACTATGAAGAAATGTTATGACGAAAAAAAATAATGAAAAGAAGTTTAGTTCCAATATTATAGGCTAGGTATATGAACGTAAAAATAAGTATTTTAATTTTTAATAAAATAAAGAAAATTTTGTGGATAATAATTATATAGTTTAGATTTTAAAAATTTGCTTAATTTTTTTAATATCATTAAAATAAGAAATTTTTAAAGTTTTACTTGTTGCGCTTTCCCGCAAAAATATTGCATTATTTTTGACCCAAAAGAATTCAAAATTTTTTGTTGTTTTAATTGATTTAGCTTCATAATAAATCCTACTTTGAAGAAATGACAAATGGTGGCGAAAGAGGATAGCATTATTTTTACCGGCAGAGCCCAAGTTGAATTCAGCAGAACATAAGGGTCCAAAAGTTATTTTTGTGCCAGAATGTCATTTTTTATTTGCTCAAAATTAAATTTTACTATGTATAAGCATTCATCCGGCTTACCATCAGCTCTCTTAATTATCGGTGTTACATTTTTTATGATATCATTGGGCTTATCAATATTAAATTTAGTGAATATTGCTTTAAGTCGATTATTTTGCACTCTTACCGGTAATACAGCTACCACTATATTATTTCTTCTTCCCAGTTGCTCTGATTTATCCACTAATTCCCCGATTTTATTTGATTTAGCTTCCATGGCCTTTGTATAATTTTCTATACATTCGATTCTTTTTTTTAAAGCTTAATTTTTTTGATAATTATATTTTCTTGCTGTGCTTTATCAAGCTTCTCAGCTACGAATACCTGTGAATTGTGAATTTCCGATCGTACTATTGATCCCAATATTTTTAAATACTGCGCCATTTTGTCTAGGGTACAATTTGTTGGGTCAAATAAAGACAAATCATCCAGTTTTTGTTGAGTCGTTTGTGAGTATGACGAGTTATTATCTTCAGAATTACCATCTTCAGATTTCGAATCATTATCTTCAGGCAACTTTACAAATGGTTCGTTTAATTGCCTAGGACATTGAGAGCACTGCCAATTTACATTACCAGTTTTCACAAGCTCAAAGGTATCATCTGATAGCTTAGCACACCTAGCATGAAACATATTACAACATATTTTGCACTTCACAACTTTAGATTTAGCTACTAAATTTTTTTGTTGTGAGTCAAATTGGGAAATCATTTTTTTATACTGTTTTTGATAATTTTTTTTATTTTAAGTTCCGGTTTTTTTTTTTTAATGTTTTTGATATTTTTATTTTTAACTATTTTTGAAATTATTTAACTTTTATTTTATTTTTTTTTGCTTTTTTTTAAATAAAACGAAATGCTTAGAATTAATTTTAATTTGTTTTTTTTTTTTTTTTTTTTTAATTTTGCTATTTTAATTTTAAGTTAAATTAACTGTCCAATGTAGCGAGAAATATTATATCTTGTTGGTTACAGTTTATTATTTTTTTTGTATTATGTATATTTTTAGTTATTCGCGATTTTTTAAAAGAAACAAACTTAATATTAATTGTGTTATTTTAAGTATTCCAGCTGTATCTTGAAAAGTTAAAATTAGTTTGCTGATGTAATGACTTTCCTTATTTCGTGCGTATATCTATTATAATGGATTAGCTGATCCCTGCTTCTTGAACTAAATATAAATGCTTTTTTAATTTTCTTATGAATTTATGTATTAGTAATTGGTTTTTAATGTCATCTGGTAACTCGTTGGAAATTCTTATAGCCGATGATAGTAGGTTATTTCTGATGAATGACTAGGTTGATTGTGGTGTTACGAGTTCATTCGCCCATTTTGTGTTGCAGAGTGTATATCTGCATGCTGATGTAGGATAATTGGTGTTTTATATAGGTTATTCAGAATTTTAAATATGCATTTTGCTTTTTCTAATTTTTTTATATCGAAGATGGTAAATTTTGATGTTCCTTGTATAACATTGTTATATTGTATTTTTGTTATAGGTTTTTAAATTAAGTTTTATCCTAGTTCTTTTTATTGCTCCTATTAGGGCCGCGATTTTATTACAGAAGTTTCCTACGTATTTATTCCATTTCAGATTTTCATCTACCATTAAACCAAGGTATTTATTCTCCTTTACTTTTTCTATGTTCACATTCAGTATCTTGATTCTCGGTGCAATGTCCTCCGCTCTTTTGGAGTTAAAAACATGTATTTATAACCAACATATTTCTGCTTTAGGTATTTAATTTTAGGTATTTGCAATTGGTTATGATGAAAACCCTTGTTGTCTTAAAAAATGCAAAGAACTCTCAATCAAATATTTTACGAATAAAAATGCTTGGATGACCTGCGATTTGGTGTAAAATAATGTATGAAATTGTTTTGTGAATGCAAGAGGCTAACACAAATATATTACATATTTTTGATTGATAATACAATATGCCATAATTTGTATCACGATATTAAGCCTAAATATATTAATATATAACTCCGCCGTAGCCGGTCCCAAGCCCGGTTGAGAAAGGAGGAGGGAAGAATAGTTGCAACCTGAATGGCCACATACATTAGCGTCTCAGGAAGTAGGAAAACGCTATATAATGCAGTTGAACTCGTAACATAGTTATGAGAACTTCAACGCATTATATGGCAAATTCTGAAGCAACTCTTCAAACCCAACGGCCCTCCAGTCTGGGGGTTGGCGTAAGGCTAACTACCTTACCCATAAAAACCAACAAATAGTTATGAATGACGAAAATGCCTCGGATATGAGAACGAATAGATTACACGGAAAACGACCATGGAACAACTATAAGGACAAAGATTTAAGAATTTGCTCCTGGAATGTAAGAACACTCTACACCCCAGGAGCATCTAACAATTTGGAAAAGGTTCTCGCGCAGTATAAAGCCGATATTACTGCGATACAGGAAATACGTTGGAAAGGAACCGGTACACTAAAAAAGCGAAAATGCGACATTTACTACAGCTGCCATGAAAAGCACCACATATTAGGATGCGGTTTTGTAGTGGGAGAAAGGTTGAGGTCGTTGGTCATTGACTTTACCCCTGTCAATGAACGACTTGCAACCATCCGCATCAAAGGCAGATTTTACAACATCTCCATAATATGTGCGCATGCTTCTCCCGACGAAGCAGAGGATGCAGACAAGGAAGAATATTACGATACCCTTGAGCGAACATACGCAGCCTGCCCTGAACACGATGCCAAGATTGTAATCGGAGATTTTAATGCTAAAGTCGGTAGAGAAGCAATACATGGAAAAACAATTGGTAATCATAGTCTCCACAACACCACCACAGACAATGGTTACCGATTAGTTAAGAACATCCACAAAATAACCTGGCTATCCCCTGATGGTCGTACATCTAATCAGATTGACCATCTATTACGTACGAACCTTCAGAGGGGCTAACATCGACTCTGATCATTATCTAATAGCGGCACAATTCAGAGCACGAATATCTAATGTGAGGAAGCTGCAGAACACACGATCACAAAAATTCCACATTAGAAGCCTACAATCGCCTGATATAGCCAGAGAATACAGCCAACAAATTAGCTCTAGACTCCAATCGGCACCTCCTTTGAATAATCCATCCATCGATGAACAATGGCAACATTGTTCTAACATTATCAAGGAGGTGGCTTCAAATACCATAGGCTTCGAACCAACACCAACCAGAAATCCTTGGTATGATGAAGAATGCTCAATTAAAACAGCACTCAAAAATGTAGCATACCGCAAGACCCTGCAGAGGAAAACCAGAGCGGCGCAGGAGGAGTACAGAGCTAAAAGACGAGATGAAAAGTACACCATTAGGCGGAAAAAAAGGGTTTATGAAAAATCTCGTCTTGTGGACATTGAAACATGCAGCGACAGAGGCGAAGTACGTAAGTTCTACAAACAAGCCAAGCAGTTGGCAGCTGGCTACAAACAACGTACACACGCGCTTAAAGACAGCATGGGAAATTTGGTAACCGATACGCGAGAGATATTGAAGACATGGAAACAACATTTCGAACAGTTGTTAAATGATGGGCATACAGAACACCAGAATAATGCACCAGTCACAATGATCAACGATGACGAAACACTACCATCGAACCTAATGGAAGTTGATCAAGCCATTCAGAAACTGAAAAATAACAAAGCTGCTGGTTCAGATGGAATCCCAGCTGAGTTATTTAAGGTAGCAGGAGAAGATTTGGTTAGGAGCATGCACCAAATCATCACCAGAGTCTGGATGGAAGAATGCATGCCCGATGACTGGAACATTAGCACCATATGTCCCATCCACAAAAAGGGCGATGCCATGTCATGTGCCAACTATAGAGGAATATCTCTATTGAATGTCGCGTACAAGATCCTTTCCAACGTAATATGCGAACGACTGAAACCACATTGCAATAACATCATAGGCAACTACCAATGTGGTTTCCGTCCTGGTAAGTCTACCATCGACCAAATCTTCGCATTGAGGCAAATCCTGGAGAAGACCCATGAATTTCAAATCGATACACACCATCTTTTTATCGATTTTAAGGCAGCCTACGACAGTATCTATCGCCGGGAACTGTACATTGCAATGTCGGAATATAACATACCATCCAAGCTTATCCGACTTTGCCAAGTAACATTGGAGAACACTAAATGTGCAGTTGCTATTGGAGGAAATATGTCGGAGCTCTTTCGCACATGCACCGGCTTCCGTCAAGGTGATGCACTGTCGTGCGACTTCTTCAATTTAGTGCTCGAACAGATTATACGCCGCTCTGGTGTCAACACCGAAGGAACAATCTTCAGAAAATCTGTTCAGCTATTAGGCTTCGCGGACGACGTCGACATAATAGCAACATCACAACGAGCCGTCATCGAAGCCTTCGTCCGTATTGAAGAAAAAGCAAAGAAAATGGGTCTTCTAGTGAACGAGAACAAAACGAAGTATATGTTATCAACAAATAAAGAGGCCAGAATACATCGAGCAGGTCCAAACATCACTGTTGGTACATATAACTTTGAGGTAGTTAAGGAGTTTGTCTACCTAGGTACAAATGTAAACTCCGCAAATGACATCAATGTGGAGATCCGACGAAGAATAAACCTAGCAAACCGCTGCTACTTCGGTTTGTCAAAACAACTGGGTTCAAAACTCCTCTCGCGCAGTTCCAAAGTGCAACTGTACAAAACGCTCATACTTCCGGTGCTACTATATGGAGCAGAATGCTGGACATTGCCCAGAGCAAGTGAGCAAGCACTTGGAACTATCGACCGAAAGATTTTTCGTCGAGTGTTCGGTCCTTACTGCGACGATGGGACCTGGAGAAGAAGATACAATGCCGAGATCTATCAGCTGTACGGTGACGTAGACCTAGTTCAAAAAATTAAGATCAAAAGGCTGCAATGGCTAGGTCACGTTGAGCGAATGAACAACAATGCTCCAGCTAAAAAGATACTCGAAGCCAGGCCAGAGGGAACACGTCGCAGAGGTCGCCCTAACCTTCGTTGGAGAGACGAGATTTCGAAAGACATCAGAAGGCTCCAAATCTCCAACTGGAGAGAATCTGCTCGGGACCGAACGAGGTGGAGAGGAACGCTACGTCAGGCCCAGGACCTTCATGGTCTGTAGCGCCACCTAAGTAAGTAAGTATATTAATATATAATTTTTTTCAGAAAATTCTAAATCTTTTATACGGCTTTAAATAACGGTATACTTCAAAAGTTAATATCAAAACTTTACTTACTCAATTTACTTACTTACTAAGTAACAAATCTGCTGGTCCTGACGATATTCCACCAATTGTCCTCCAAAAATGCGCTAACACCCTAGCTGGTCCACTAAGCAAACTTTTTCACATATCCTTAGTTTCTGGAACTTACCCTTCTATATGGAAAGTTGCTTATGTCCAGCCAATCCCAAAAAAGGGTGCCCAGAGCAATCCTGAAAATTATAGACCAATTGTTCTAACATCTGTACTATCAAAGGTTATGGAGTTAATAATTAATTTCCATTTAAAAAGATATCTGGAGAGTAATGACCTCATAAGTGACCATAAATATGGTTTTAGGTAAAATAGATCAACAGGTGACCTGTTGACATTTTTGACTGAAAAATGGGGTCGTTGCTTGAAAAAATATGGCGAGACGAACATAATCGCTCTAGATATATCCAAAGCCTTTGATCGCGTTTGGCATGCCGCGCT
Source organism: Dolichopus griseipennis (assembly GCA_963082915.1). Taxonomy (NCBI): domain Eukaryota; kingdom Metazoa; phylum Arthropoda; class Insecta; order Diptera; family Dolichopodidae; genus Dolichopus; species Dolichopus griseipennis. The sequence goes on from CAUJBZ010000098.1 coordinate 14,749, forward strand.
ACTAAAAAAGCTAGAAGCTTTTGGTCTAGGAAAAATCTTCAATTCATGGATAGAATCTTTCCTTTCACACCGTTCAATACAAGTTGTATTGGATGGTTTTACTTCCAAAAAATTTGAAATCAATGCTGGTGTCCCTCAAGGCTCGGTCCTATCACCAACCTTATTTCTAATATTTATCAATGATCTTCTATCCATTACCTCCAATAAAATTCATAGCTTTGCTGATGACAGCACTCTTGATTGCTCTTACCTTTTTGAGAGAGCAGCTGATGCTACCTCAACATCGGTAAACAATGAACGAATCAAAGTTTCAAGTTCCTCAAATAATGATCTCCAAATAATTCAAGATTGGGGAAGCGTGAGCAGGGTAAGTTTTAATGCTTCTAAAACCCAAAGCTGTTTGTTATCAACCAAGCGAAGCGATCCTTTACAAAACATTTCTTTTGGCAATGTAGGTATTCAAAACTCCGAATCATTAAGAATTCTAGGCATGGAAATAAATGCAAAACTTTCGTGGAACGACCACATTTTTTCGGTCGCAAAAGATGCCGCGAAATGCCTGGGATTCTTAAGTAGGAGTAGGAAATACTTTACACCTCCAAATCCATTACAAATTTATAAAACCTATATTCGGCCGAGACTTGAGTATAACTCTCACATATTTGCTGGAGCTCCCAGCACCGCTCTTCAGTATCTGGATAAGATACAAAAGAGAGCTGTTCGTATTATCAATGATAATAACGTCACAAAAGACTTAACGTCTTTAAGTCACCGCCGTAATGTAGGAGCTGCTTGTCTTTTTTTAAATATCTTCTAGGCAATACTTCAAAAGAAATCAAAAACATGATGCCTAAAATCAAACCCTACCGCCGTAACACACGGTTAGCAGTCCAATCACATCCATATACAATTGAGCTTTTCAGAACAAGAACTCTGAAATTTAGGAACTCTTTTCTGAGTCGCACCTCCAAATTGTGGAACACATTACCCCCATATGTGTTTCCCAATTCGTGTAAACCGTAAAAATTCAAGAAGAATGTCAACTTATACCTCCTGGGTTGCCCATTCAACCCTTAAAAGTTATTTATATTTATGACTAGTAGTAACTTTTCAGCCATAATACTGCGCAAGCAGCTAGGGTGCTTATTCCATTATTTTGGCTATGGGGGGAGGTTGTTTTAGTGTAGTAAAAATCTCACACTACCTGGGGGATTAGGTTACCAGGTGCCTTTTGAAGGTTTTTTCCTCCCTTAGGAAAAAAAAAAAAAAAAGTTTTGATATTGACTTTTGAAGTATACCATTATTTAAAGCCGTATAAAAGATTAAAAATTTTGGTATCACTTCGAAATTTGCCAACGAAGGGGTATCATGTCTAGTTTTTTCTTCAAAATTTTATATGCAAACAAACAAAAATGAAAAAACTGGGCGTTGACTGAATGTAAAAGCACTTACATTAAAACATTTTAGTTTAGGTGCCTGAAAATTTTCATGTTTTGAAAAAAAAATTGTTCATAGAAACATAGTACAATAAAGTATTTTATAAATTTTAATTTCAGTTACTTGTAATGTTAAATGTAGTTTAAAACAAATATGTTGATTAAACTTATGCATAATAAACATTTAAGTAGTTCAACATCCTTTAATAAAAAAGGTGTAGGTAATGCAAAAGGACTTGAATTATTTCTTATACTTCTAAAATTCTGTATTAATTTTTTTCATATTCAAAAGAATCATACAAATAAAAAAAGTCATACGTATTTATGTTTATAAATTTTAACAACAACAAAAGCTCAAAAGTGGTAATTTTGTTTTTAGATGACACGCTCTTCGTATGAATGGATGCACATTCAAGAATTGGGGTGAATATATTTCCTTCGGATAAGAGTTGGCTAAGTAAAAAAATTTCAATGTTGACGCCGCCATCAGTGGATGGTAGTCAACTTTATATTTATATATATTGACAGTTTCACATTAAGATCAATATATGTCGTGAAACTCACACAACTTTTTTTGCCTTTCACACTCTACCCATTTCCGACATATTTTTGTTTTTAAAATAAAGAGAGCTTTTCATATTTCAAAACTATTAATTTTAATATTCACAAAAATTATATATATGAAGAGTACAGGCAAATAACAATCAACGTCACTTTTTTTAGAAATTGAGAAAATTCAATTAATATTTTCAAAGACTTCTTGCGTATAAAAATGTTCTGAAAGTGTCTGTAAACAAGCTTCATAATTAATGTTTATCCTATTCTTAAAGAAATACAATACAAAAAAATTAAAATAATTTAATATTTTCTTATCTTATTTACAAAAAAAAAAACTTAGTTTCAAAAAAATTCAGTTTTGTACGAAAAAACAATCAAATATTAAAAATTTAGGAAAAAATAATCAAACAAAAAATAATTTAACAAAAAATAAAACATAAATAGTTCAAATTAAGTAATTCATTAAGTTTAAATTTTTATAACGTTAAAACGTATGGATTTGCTTAATTATTATCGTCTGTGTCCGAAACTTGATTCGAATGCGGCAGTGCTTCAAAAAACCGCTGCGCTTCGTCTCTGCAAAATTCTTTAAGTACCATTAAATCATTATATTTTCCAGATGAAAGTGGAATCAGGCTAGTGTAAGAAGGCTTTAAATTTTGTGAACTGTTACCAGTATTTTTATATCTGATTATGTACGAATTCCATGGGCCGTTATATGTGTTTCTTAATTGGAGTGTCCGACTGTGTTCCTTTGTTATGTAGATTTCAGAAATTGGCCTCGTTGCAAATGGAGATTTTTTTTTATAATGATTATTTTCCAAATAACTGCCCCAGTTTTTGAAAATATCTTGTTTACTTTTAATAATGACAAAGGGCGAGGGTTTGACCCGTGAAGATTTAACATGATCGTTCCATTCATCAGGCAATTCTATTTTAAGATTTTGTTTTATTAATCCCATATTTTTGTCACATTCCATGTAACTATGGCCTCGAACGGGAAATGTTATTTTAAATTCCCGTTAGAACATTTTTATTTGTAATAGTCAAGTCAAGTCAATAAAAGCAATTCAAAATTTGCCATATTAAAAAGAAACTGACATTGATTGTTTTTTCCATTAAAACTGTGACATTGATTGTTCTTTCCCTGTACAGGAAATTTTGAACAGGCTAAAACTTTGATCTGGTTTGGTTTTACATTATTTATTGTTGATAGAACGAAAGATCTCATTTTTGCCTTTCCAATGATACCCATATTGCATTTTCGAAAAAAATTGACATTGATTGTTATTTGCCTGCACTCTTCATATGTAGAAATTTAACTTCCTTTCTTGCTAAATGAATTAGATAACAAGTAAAGAAACAGTTAGACTTAGAAATACCCTACACCTATTTGGTTAAAATTTAATGAGATATCCATAAGTCATTTTAAAACCATAAAAGCTATTATTAGTTTGATCTGAATACATAGCTAACCAAATTAACCTTATAATGCTAAAAACATTTTCTAATTTCTTTATCTATTCAAAAATATTACCAATTTTTACTATTACTAATAGATCTATTTAAAAATATTAAAAAACAAAAAAATAGTCTTCATAAAGAGGTCAAGCTGAATACTTCTTCTTTAATTAATTAAGAATAAATTAAAATTTAATTTAAAAATAAAAAGTTGCTTTGCCAAAAAAAACAACAAAAAAAAAAAAAAATTCAAAACCGGTTTTATTAAACATCTGGATTACATTATAGTGATATCACAACAAAATAAAAATTAAATTAAAACAATTATTTGAACTAAACAACATTTATTTAAAAACAAAAAAAAATAGAAAAAAATTTTTTTTTTTATTTGGTTTGTTTGTTATTTAAATTTAAATAGAAACCAAATTCATAAAATTAATAATAATTTTTAGCAAAAATAACAAAACTTATAATAAAAGAAAAGTTAAACTTAAAATGGGGGGGAATAACTCCCCGCCAGATATTTTTGGCACAATTTTTACGAGTAATAATCTGAAATTTGACCAATCCAAATCAATATATAATGTAACACCAGGTGAAAAATTTCTCGTAATGCGGAGAAATGAAATTAATAAAAATATGACATCTGTTTCTGTTTTTTTACTAAACGAGTTATCCTAAGTTGTGCATCAGGTGAAGTTAATAGTTGTACTAAGTTACGAGATGGCACTGTACTGATAAAAACAAAAAATATTTTTCAAGCCCAACAACTAATAAAACTGATCCAGTTTAATTATATAAGGGTGTCAGTTGAAGAGCATGCCACATTAAATCAAACTAAAGGAGTAGTATACTGTCCAGAGTTTAAATATATAGAAGATAGTGAAATCTTAACAGAAATGGAGAAACAACAAGTAGTCGCTATCAAACGTTTTAAAAGGAAAAACAATTATCAAGTGGAGGAAGATACCGGTCTATATGTTCTAACATTCAAGTTAACAAACCTTCCAAAAGAGATAAAAGTTGGATTTTAGAAATTTGATGTTCGGGCCTATATCCCACCACCTCTAAGGTGTTATAATTGTTTAAGATTTAACCACCGGACAGATATTTGCAAAAATAAGAAAACCTGTTCTAATTGCAGTGATTAATATCATCTATTAGAAAATGAAAAATGTGAACGCACTCAAAAATGTCCAAGTTGTGAAGGACCTCATAATACTTTTTTTAAACAATGTCCACAATTTATAAAAGAAAAAGAAATTAAATCTATCAAAATAAAAGAAAATGTAGACATCAGAGAAGCTGTTAGGCGTTCTAAACTTAAATTCCCGCTGAAAGAGTCTTTTGCAATAGTTACAATAGGAACGAGCAATACTCAAAACAACGAAAAAGTTTCGAATCGTGAAACATTTTGTCCTACAACCACCGCAGCTACTAATAATAAAGAAATTGAAAACAAAGTTCCTTTCAAGAGTGTTTTACCGCATATCAATTCGTCTAATAAAAGTTTCAAAACAAAACAAATTGGTAAGAACAAAATTTTAGTTTCTAAGAATATTAATACAAAGAAAAAGCGCGAACTTAAAAAAATTGAAAAGGAAAAATCAAAAAAGATTAAACCACTCATAAATTTCAAAAATGAAAATAATATAGATCCTATTGAGGTAGATGATAGCATTGGCTCATTTAGTGATAGTGAACCCCATAATGATATTTTATAAATGACTAATATTATTCAATGGAACATTGACGGTCTCTTTAGCCATTATGAAGAATTCCAACTTATTATTAAAAAATATGACCCTTACATTGTATGCATACAAGATACAAAATTTAAAAGCATTCAAAATCCTAATTTTAAAAATTTTGAAACATACAATGTTAATGTAGATTCAAATACAGTAGCACACGGCGGTGTCGCCATCCTGGTAAAATCGAATATTTCATGTGAGCAAATAAACCTAAATTCTAATTTCCAGGCAATAGCTATAAAAGTTATTTTTCCCATAAAATTTGTTATATGTAATACATATCTTCAATTAATATTAATAATCTTCAAAACATAATTAATAAATTTGATTGCCCATTTCTCCTCCTCGGAGATTTTAATTGCCACAATATAATCTGGGGCTCTACTAAAACAGATAAAAGAAGGAAATCCATTGAAAATCTGATTGATGCTAATTCCTTAAATCTTTTTAATAATGGTAAGCACACTCAATTTAGCTTTTCGTACAAATCATTCAGTTCTATTGATGTGACTTTAGGGAGCGCTGTTCTTCAAAATTTATTTGAATGGACAGTAGAGGACGATTTACACGGTAGTAACCACTTTCTAATCATTCTTAAACTTCTTTCAACAGACATTAATACCCAAAAAAGAGACAATTGGTGCATTAAACGAGCTGATTGGATTCGATTCAGAGAAGAATTAAATCTTCAAATAATGAAACACAAAGACATTAACCAATATGAAAACTATATAACTTCTGAAATTTTCAGTGCCGCCAATAAATCTATTCCCACTAAAAAGTTTGAACATATAAAGAAAAAGGTTCCTTGGTGGAATCCAGAAATACGAGAAAGCATAAAAACCCGCAAAAAACTTTTTAGAAAATACCTTCGAACCAGTAATCTAGAAGATTACATAAATTTTATATGGGAAAAATATAAAACGCGAAAGTTGGTAAGGTTCTATAAAAAGAAATCATGGATGGTCTTCGATTTCAAGTAATACTCCATCTAGTGTTGTATTCGATAAAATTAGAGCTATACACGGCCGGCAAAAAACCCAAGATATATCTACAACAGTGACTGAAAACGGAATACTTTCTGAAAAAACAAAAATAGCAAATGAATTGGCCAAAATATCTAGTAACAGGAACTATTTTAAAAAAATTTCTAGAGTACAAGAAAAATAACGAAAAATCTCAAATCAATATACCTTCGGGAAAATATTAAAAATATAATAGAATATTCTCAAAACCGAACTTGAAAATGCTTTAAGAGCATGCAATGGCTGCTCTCCAAGACCTGACTTTATCCGGTACGAAATGCTAAAAGAATTAAACGACCAAGGAAAAATTACAATCTTAGATTTTTATAATCGAATTTGGATTAATGGAACTTTTCCGAAAAATTGGAAAAAAGCTTCACTAATCCCAATTCTCAAAAAAGATAAAGATCCTACATGTGCTTCAAGCTACCGCCCAATATCTCTTACGAGTTGCACCTGCAAAGTTCTAGAAAGAATGATCTACAATAGATTTAATTTCTAAATTTCAGTCTGGTTTTCGGAAAAATCGGTCAATTCTTGATAATCTTTCTTATTTCGAGTCTGAAATAATGAATGGATTTGCAAAAAACCAAAGCACTGTATCAATCTTTTTCGATCTCGAAAAAGTATATGATACGGTGTGGAAAAATCGGCTTGTTAAAGAATTTATAAAAATGGGCTTTAAAGGTAATTTGGTCCACTATATTAAAAATTTACGGTATCCCTCAGGGTTCAGTTTTGAGTATTCTGCTTTTTGTAATAAGTAACAATAAATAACATTGTGGACACAATTGAGCACCCAATTAAGTACGCCCTTTTTGCTGACGATTTCGTCATCTTTATGACAGGCAAAAACATAGAAAAAAGGAAGAACCATCTTCAAAACTCACTTGATCGTCTTACAAAATAGAGTGAAACCACAGGTTTTAAATATTCTAAAAAGAAAACTGTATCAATGTTGTTCACTAGGAAAAGATCTAATATAATGAAGCCAAATCTTTTTTTATCGAATGTACCAATTAAATATGTTGAATCCTATAAATTTCTCGTACTAATTTTCGATACTAAATTAAACTAGGATAAACATATTAAGCACATTAAAGTAAAAGCAACGAAAAAACTCAATTTACTAAAAATACTAAGTAATAGTTATTACGGATCTGATAGAAAAATGGATTTAAGAATACAGGTACCAGAATTGCCACGGGGCATTTAAAACTAGCCCAAGCGTGAGCGTCATATGTGAAGCTAGCCCAATTCCACTTAAATATAGACGGGAATATCAGTCCATTAACTTTGGATTGAAAATTGCACTCTACCAATTTTCAACCTCCAACTTTAAATAACTCCGCTGGCAAGCCATCAAAGCCGGCACCTTTGCTACTTTTTGGTCTCTGGATGGCTGACTCGACTTCAGCTAAATTGGGTGGATCTGGGTCGGTTTCGTTTGTTGGAGTATTGAAGGGCCTATTCTCAATTGCACAGTCGCCCCAGTTAGCAATTTTTCAAAATGATGTTTCCAGGCTCTAATTATACCCTCGTTTGCAGTCACCAAATTTCCGGAATCATTCCTCAGCGCATTTGTACCTGGCTTATAGCCATTCGCTAATTGTTTGGTTTTTCTGTAAAAGCTCGTACATCGCCTCTCCGTTAGTGCCCGACATTCGTCATCATACCATGGGTTTCCGTTGTTTCAAAACCTATGATTTGCGAAGCCGCTTGCTTCATTGCGTCTGCGCAGTGTTTCAATTTCTCATTAACGGAGGGATGATGAAGAGGTTCGGCTGTGAGTATACTTTCAATACAATTTGCATATGCACTGGCAGTCTCCGGTGTTTCGAGGGCCTTAATGTTAATTTTCCTTTTTTTACTTGGGCAATTTATTCTAACATTAGCTATTCGAGCTCTGAATCTCGCACCCACTAGGAAATTATCAGAGTCGACGTTAACTCCTCGGTATGTTCGCACATCTAATACACTTGTCGCGTGTCTTGAATCAATAACAAGATGGTCTTTTTGATTCCTTGTGCACCTATCCGGAGATAACCAGGTTGCCTTGTGAATGTTCTTGTGTGGGAAATTTGTGCTACTTATGACCATATTTTGAGCTGCCGCAAAATCAATGATACGGTATCCATTATTAGTTGTTTGTTCATGAAGGCTATGGTCACCTACAGTTTTGCCGAAAATTCCTTCCTTCCCGATTTTTGCATTAAAATCGCCAAGTACGATTTTAGGGTCGTACTTAGGACACGATGAGCGGGTCTTTTCTAGGACTTCATAAAATTCATCCTTTGCTACATAGTCCGAATCATTGGTGGGAGCGTGCGCACATACTAGGGATATATTGTAAAATTTTCCTTTCAAACGGATTTTAGCTAAGCGTTCATTGACAGGTGTAAAATCAATAATGTTTCGTCTTAGCTTACCTCCAACTATAAATCCGCAACCTAATATGTGGTGTTTTCCATGGCAGCTATAATAAATATCGCTTTTCCTTTTTTTTAATTACACCACTGCCTTTCCAACGTATTTCTGTATAGCAATGATGTCCAGCTTATACTTTTCAAGAACATTTTCCAAATTGTTAGATGCACCTGGGCTGTAGAGAGTTCTCACATTCCAGGTACAAATTCTTAAATCATGGTCCTTTAAACTTTTCCGAGGTCTTTTTCCAATAAATCCAATCCTTTTATCAGTGGAAATACCTTTTACATCTTCCATAACCCCATTTTGGAGGGCCGTAGTGGTTTGTGGTTATTGGATGGCGCCACTTCCCGCCATGTTGCAATTAAATCATTGACCAGTCTCGAGTTTTGTTTTTCCAGATGCAAGTGCAGTAACCACCCACACCCACCTCGAGGGCCTCCTTCTATTGCCCTCCCTCCTCCTTATTCAGCCGGGCTTGGGATCGTCCTTGGCGGAGTTAATATTATTAATTTTATATCACATTAATTTTATTTATTTACTTAATTATATATCATCTATGGTAATAATTCAATAAAATATATGATACAATAAAAATTAAAAACAAGTAAAGAAACAGTCAGTCGGTGTAACCGACTTAGAAATACCCTACATCTATTTGGTTCAAACTTAAGGACATATCCATAAGTCATTTTAACACCATAAATGTTGTTATTAATTTGATCGTAAGACATAGTGTAATAAATTTAGTCCTATTATTTATTGGTAATAAGATAGATCCTTAATTTTGGTGATACTTTATAAAACCTGGTAGTTTTGCAGTACTTGTCTTAACCAAAGTGCTGAGGGCCATAACCCCTATGTCACACTGTGATGGTTATTTCTCTATGGGCTGAACCCAATTTAGAGATTCTGTCTTGGTCAAATTAAAAGCCCTTTTTTGTTTTCTTAGTTAAGCTATCTAAGAGCCTAAACTTTTAATTGTTATTTTTTTGAAATTTACAATGGTATTTATACAATATTTAAAATTTATCCCCAATACTTTTTTTTAGTAGAGGTAATTACATTAACATTATTAAATTTATTATTTCACAATAAAAAGTGCCATATGGGCTATTTTCTTAAAAATATAATTTAAATTGACAAATATTAAATTGTGTGTTAAACATATGTGCTACATTCAGTTCTTCAACCTTTTTAAGGAAATTCCCTGAATGTGCAATTTCTATTCATAATGACTTTTTTTTATAAATGTAAAAAAACAGTAAAAATATATAATATTATATGGTACGGGTGTTAATTGTTGTTTTAAATTTAAATGTTTAGAATCAGCATTTTTGCTAAAGAATTAATGTGATTAACGTGTTCGTATATACTTAAGGTATATATGAAATTAGATATCTTTATTAAATTGTTATAAAAGTATATTAGCGTACTTTTTAATTAGGTATTGTGTTCGTGAGAAAGAATGTAAAAATACGTTGAAGTTAACTAGGTATTGTATTAGTATAAATTAAATGTATGTGTACGGTGAAGTTATATAGGTATTGTAATAATTGTAGTGTTAGAATTAGTGAATGCACTACACCCTTACCGTAAAAGAAAAAAAAAGAATTTTGTACAAAAAGAAGAAAATTCTTTTTTTTTTGTTATATTAAAATATATATACATGTTTTTTTTTTTTGTGTTTATGCTTATTAGGTAAAAAAAAATTTGTTACAATGTTTTTTTTTTATATAATAATAAATTTTTCTTAATAATAAAATTTTATAAAGTAATAAGTAAAAAAAATTTATTTTATAAAATATTTGATTTTAGCTAGTTTTAAAAAGTTTTAACCTATTATTGTGGATTTCTTTTTGTTTGTTTTTTATTTTTATTATAGAATTTACATTGTTTGTTTTTATTATTTTATATGGTCCATCATACGGACTATCTAGTTTATTTTTTCTTTCAGTTTTTATTAGAACTAAATCATTTATTTTAAATTTTATAGGTTTTACATTGATATCATTTACATATTTTCTGTTTATTTTTGCAATATTTAACATATTCTTTGCTTGTTCGGCTGCAAATTTGGGTCTAGTTTTTAGTTCAAGTACATAGTCGTTCATGTCTTGTATAGGTATGTGTGTATTAGTATTAAAGTTTGTTGGTATACTTGATATTTTTCCGTAAAGTAATTCAAATGGTGAATATTTTGTATCTGTGTGTGGTGTTGTGTTATAACAATATGCAAAGTAAGGTATCCATTCGTCCCATTGATAGTCTTGAGTGAACGATAAGAGATATTGGTTTAATACTCTATGGTTTCGTTCAATTGATCCTAGTGTCTCATGGTGATATGGAGTTGATTTTAAATGTTCTATATTGAATGTTTTGCATATATTCGTAAAAATTTCATTTATAAATTCAGTACCTAGGTCTGTTTTTATTGTTTTAAAATTACCATATCTTAAAATGATATTTGTGATTAATGTTTTTGCTATAGTTTTAGCTTCTTTTGTTTCTATTGGTATTGCTTCTATGTACTTTGTTAATTCGCATTGAACTGTTAATATATATCTGTAGTTATTACATATTCTCAAAGGTCCTACGGTGTCTATGCTTATAGATTCGAAAGCAGATGATGGTGTATTAGTTATAATAAATTTTTCTTTATTATGTGTTGTAATTTTATTCTTTGCACATATCTTACAGTTGTTTATGTATTCTTTGACCATCTTGATGTTTCTTTTGATTCCTGTATGACCTCCTTGTTGAGAGTCATGGTATTCTTTTATTATTTTATTTTTTGATTCATTATCTTCAATTTTCTTAGGCGGGGTATATATTAAAATTTTTAATTCATTCATTTTTAATTTATTCATAATATCATTGTACAATGTTTTAAATTCTCTTATGTCAATTTTTCTAAATATTGAATCATTATCACTAAGCGCTAGTTTCATTATTTTTTTATTTTTCATAGATAAGATAAGTTTCTCCAAGATCCGACCTAAGTCCTGATATGGATTATCACTTATGCTTATTGGTACCATAAAATCCCCTTTTTCATTTATAATTATTTCATTTATATTATTTTTCATATTTTTTAAATCGTTAACGTTAATAAATTTTATTTTATGCATATTTTTTGTTTCAGATATAGAGGTGCATTGCCACGTATGAAGTTGATCAGACTTCTGTGTTAATGTACTAGTACTATTATTATTATCTGTTTTTTGTAATGTTTTATTCTTATTTCTCGTGATGATATTTACTCTATTTTTTGGAATAATTTTTTTAATATTTCTGAATCGATTTTTATACGAGATAGTGCGTCTGCGTTTGTATTTATTTTACCTTACCTCATAATCGGCTAATTCTAGTCTTATTCTTGTCATTTTAGATGAAGGATTTTTGTGTTTAAATAAACTGATTAACGGACTGTGATCCGTAACAATCGTGAACGTTGTGCCATATACATAGGGTCTAAAATATGTTATTGCCCAATGTATGCCTAATAATTCTTTCTCGATTATTGGTTTGTTTAGTTCATGTTTGTTCAAAGATCGACTAGCGTAAGCGATTGGACGGTCGCTACCTATTTCTCCTTGTGACAAAACAGCGCCTAAAGCAAAATTAGATGCGTCAGTTGTTATTATGAATTCTTCATCAAAGTTCGGGAATTTTAAGATTGGTGGTTTTATTAGCTTTTCTTTTAGTGTTTTAAATGCTTCTTCACATTCTGAAGTCCAAGCAAAAGTTGTATTCTTTTTAGATAAGTTGTTAAGTGGTTTCGCTATTTCGGCAAAGTTCTTTATAAATCTGCGATAGTAGTTGCAGAATGCTACGAATCTTCTGGTGTCGTCAGCATTTGTAGGAGTTGGATAATTTTGTATTGTATTATATTTAGCAGGGTCAGGTTTTATACCATTTTGTGTAATTAAATGTCCAAGATATGTTACTTCTGTTTGTAGAAATGTGCATTTAGCTGGATTTAATTTTAAATTAGATTTTCTAAGTTTTGTAAATACGTCAATTAAATTTTTATTATGGTGTTGTAAACTACATCCAAAAATTATTATGTCGTCAACATAGATAAATGCGCCTGCATTTAAGCCTGATAGTGCTATGGTTAACATCCTCTGAAAACTGTTTGAAGATATTTTTAAACCAAAAGGTAGTCTGGTAAATTGATAGTGACCTTTATTAGTTGAAAAAGCTGTTAATGGTTTTGACCCGTTGTCTAATTTGATTTGATGAAAGGAGTTACTAAGATCTAATGTTGAGAAATATTTTGCTCTTCCGATACTGTCTAGAATATCATCTAAACGAGTGAGTGGAAACTTGTCATCTGTTATCTTCTTATTTAGTTGTCTATAATCCACGACTAATCTCCATTTTTTTGTGTCGTCTGAAGATTTTTTTGGTACTATTAGTAATGGTGAATTATGTGGACTGTTTGATGGTTCTATTAGTTTTTCTCTAATTAAATCATTGACTTTGTTATTAATTTCTTTTATCTGTGTTTGAGGGAGTCTGTAATTTTTAATGTAAACTGGAGTTTTATCTTGAAGGCTTATATGTTGTTGGTAAAAATTATTGTATGAAAGTTTGTCATCCTGTAGATGGAAAATATCCGAAAAATTTTTGCATATATTTATTATTGAATCTGTAGCTTTTTTATCTAAATTTTTTATTTTAAGTTCTTGTAATAATTTTCTTTCTCTTTTTGTTTTATCTTGTTTTAGACTCATAATCATGTAATTTTTAAGTGGTTTAATTTCAGGTTTAAAGTTCGAAATGGTTATTTTTTGATCTGATGTATTCATGAATTTTACATGTGCTATACCTTTTGCTGGTATAATGGTGTTTGCGATGAATACGTGATTACCTATTTGTTTGTTTAGTACTATGCTGTCTTCTTTTACTTTAATATTGATTGGATGGATCATTTCTGTTCTAGGTGGTATTTCAATGTTATCATAATTCGGGATGTAGGTTTCAATTGGTAAGGTTATTTCTGTATTGTTTACTTTTAATGTTATTGTAAAGGTATCAAAATCAATTAAGCTGTAATATCTATGTATGAAGTCTGTACCTAATATACCATTAGTTGGTATTGGAAAATCTGAGTCTACTACTTGAAAATTTTGATTTGAGTTAAAATTTTCTATTTTTATTGTTGTTTGTATGTTACCTAATGATAATACGACATGTTCATTTACACCGGTTATTTTGCATTTATTTTCTGAGTTAATTAGTTCATGATTATCTATACAATTATTTTTTATTATTGAAATTTCTGCTCCTGTATCTAGTAAAAATGCTAAAGGTTTTTGAGTTAAGCTTGTTTTTAAGAATATGTAATTTATTTTTTTGTTGTTGATAAAGTATATTTTTAATTCATTTGTAAGTTGTTTAAATCCTCGGCAAGCTGTCGTACTTCGAGGTTGTTCTCGTTTCCCTGTTCTGTGCTCAGGTAATTTACGTTTCTATAGTTTCTATTTTGATTTTGATTGTAATTGTGGTTTTTATTGTTGCGACTTCTGTTGTGATTATTTTTGTTGTTGTAATTGTTGTAATTGTTGCCGTTATAATTGTTAAAATTTCTAGTATTATTTTTGTTATTAAAATTTCTACTGAGATTTCTGTTGTTATTGGAATTGTTAAAATTTCTATTGAAATTGTTGTTGTTGAAATTTCTGTTGAAGTTTCTGTTATTGAAATTTTTATTATTATTGTTGTTGTTGTTTCTATAGTTAAAATTATTGTTCCTATTTTGCATAAATAAAATTTGTTTTGTTTTGTTATTACTAGCATCATATTCTGTAGCAATTTGAATTGCGGTGGCTAGTGATTCAGGTCTTGCTGCATGGATAGTTTGTGATATATTTTCACTGAGACCAGCTTTAAAGATTCCGATTGCATATTGGTCATTAAGCGATGTTATAATCTGTCTATGTTCTTCTCCTTTTTGACTAATTTGTATTGCATTGATTTCTGCAATTAATTTTTCTATTCTTTCTACATATTTATGTAGAGGCCTTTGGGCCTGTACTGTGGAAACTAGTTCTGCTTGAACTATTTCCAACGGGCGTGCTAATTGATATGCTTTTTGTAAAGCTGTGGTTATTTCATCCAAATTTTTTGGAGCGGGTATGTTTAATTTATTTTTTGGTTTTTCTGTCAACCTGGTGTTGTAGATAAATTGTATAAGTTTTTCCTGTTCGGTTGTCTTAGTGGCTTCATAAAGATATTTTGTTAAGTTTACAAAATTTGATAATTTATCTTTATCTCCTTCGAACAAGGGTATAATTTTTAAAGTTTTGTCAATGTCAAAGTCCATTTTTGTAAGTTCTTGTCTTATATAGTATAGTTTCTCTTTAATTTGTTTATAGTAATCTAAGAATATTGTTTTTGAATATTCTTTTTCTGTTTCAGTAAAGTCCGCGATTTCTAATCTTTCTAAAAATTTTATTTTAAATAGGTCGGCCTGACTGTTTTTTTCAATTATTAAATTTTCAGTCGGTTTCGTTTTCTCTATTAAGTCGTGTAATAGTTTTATTTTGTCTATATATAATTTTATAGCAACTTTATCGTCGTATCTTAACATGAAAATTTAGTATATATTTTTGAAAAACAAAAAAAAATTTTAATTTATTATATATATGTATTTTTTTTTTGAAAAATTTGAGTACGCATTTAAATGCATTCTTCTTAAAAAAAAAAGAATTTTGTTGAATGCAGCAATATCCACAGATTGTACAAAGTCTTCGAACTCTTGAATTTTTTCAGTTAACAAATCAATAGAAACCTTATCATCTTCAATAACGCACATAATTTGAAATTTTTTGATACCATAACCAACTGGAACTAATTTTGAAGCACCCCATAATAAACCATCCATAACAATGGATCTAACATGTTCTTCCATAACTTTCATATCTGTTTCATCATCACGTCCTTTTGGCCATGGTCTTTCTTCTGATTCGTCTATTTAGGCACGGGTCGCCATGTAATAAATTTAGTCCTATTATTTATTGGTAATAAGATAGATCCTTAATTTTGGTGATACTTTATAAAACCTGGTAGTTTTGCAGTACTTGTCTTAACCAAAGTGCTGAGGGCCATAAGCCCTATGTCACACTGTGATGGTTATTTCTCTATGGGCTGAACCCAATTTAGAGATTCTGTCTTGGTCAAATTAAAAGCCCTTTTTTGTTTTCTTAGTTAAGCTATCTAAGAGCCTAAACTTTTAATTGTTATTTTTTTGAAATTTACAATGGTATTTATACAATATTTAAAATTTATCCCCACTACTTTTTTTTAGTAGAGGTAATTACATTAACATTATTAAATTTATTATTTCACAATAAAAAGTGCCATATGGGCTATTTTCTTAAAAATATAATTTAAATTGACAAATATTAAATTGTGTGTTAAACATATGTGCTACATTCAGGTCTTCAACCTTTTTAAGGAAATTCCCTGAATGTGCAATTTCTATTCATAATGACTTTTTTTTATAAATGTAAAAAAACAGTAAAAATATATAATATTATATGGTACGGGTGTTAATTGTTGTTTTAAATTTAAATGTTTAGAATCAGCATTTTTGCTAAAGAATTAATGTGATTAACTTGTTCGTATATACTTAAGGTATATATGAAATTAGATACCCAAGTGGCATTTATTGTTGTAAATATGCCTTATATATTTCTATAGAATAGGCATTACAACCAAAATGTTTGATTAAAAATTGTAAAAGTTTATATAAAACATATTTCCAAGCGATATATACTTGAAGTGGAGGTCCCATACGGCAAACTTACTGTAAATCTTGTTGTTTATTAATGATATATGACAATTCTACAACAATTTTATATAGTTTTGTAAAAGCTATTGTAATGTGCTTAATTAGCTGTAAAGCTCTTGTAAAAACGCTTACACAAAATGTTAAATGGACAAATATATACACTATTAGGCAAATGTTCACTAATACAAATGCATCATCAGCCAATATTTTTACTTTAGTATTTAGTAAACAAAAAAAAATTATATTATTTTTATGAATATGTAAAAAAAAATATTGACGGTAAGTTATAACTTTATTAAAAAAAATTTAGGTATTAGTGTATATAAAAATGGAAACAATAAAATGTTTGTTTGCCTTTTAATATAATCACAAATAAAATTATGAAAATAATGAAATTTGGGAGTTTCGCTGTGATTATTGTGAAATTTTTGCAACGAACTATTTTTTTTCGAATGAATTTTCACTTTATCTCTTAAAAACTCGCGCCTACACTTAAAACTCAAATTGAAGAAAAATTATTTGTAAAATTCAAAAGTTTCTAATTTTTGAATAGTTTTAAAATTAAGACTCTGCAGTAAAAATGTTGGAAAACATTTGGAAAATAACTAATTTAGGCAGGAAGTTAATTTAAAAAAAAAAAATAATGCTAAATAGAAAGAAAAATTAACATTTAAAAATATTTTTTTGTTTTAAATAATTTTATCCACCATTTTCTAGCTCTGTATATTGAGAATCTCAAAAAATTTAACCAAACGCTATATAAAAAATGAGCTGTATATAATCTAGAGATTACTAATTGCTTGTTTAATTTCCCATATACGGTTATACTACAGCAAACATTTTTTACAATTGACTTACAGTCTTTGTCCAGATTTGTTGAATGACGCAATTTGGCGAACGCAAGCGATTTATTATTTTAAAATTTTAGTCATATTATTTTGTTTATTTTATACTATGTAAATAGAATTTCACATAATACATGAAATGTAAGAACAGCTACATAGCAATCAAAATGGAAAACAATTTTTGATAATTTTTTCAAAAACTGTCATATAGATATTAAAACTGACATTTTGTGATTCACAAGTTATTCTAGAAACTATAACATTTATGAAAAACATAATATATATAATATAATATATATAGAAGGGTTGAAAATTATATTTAAAACACTGCTATTTTATAAAAAGAAACAATTTTTGTATAAAGAATCAGCTTGTGTATACATTTTTTTTCCCAATTTTTTTAAACCTTTTATGAAACACTCTCATATAAATAAAAGTGCTTAAAATTGAATTTAAAACATTTTTTCTCTTAATATTTTTTTCAATATTTGGATAAAAACTGTTAAAAAAAAAAAATCTTTTTTCGATATTTCCGCCCAAATCTGACATATTATATCTATTGCGGAAATTTTGTGATTCTCAATTATTTTGAAAACTATGACATTTTTGAAATATTCTTTGACTTTTTTCATTTTTGAACTCTTTCAGGTTAAAATTTTTTTTCAGAAAAGAAAACTACATGAACCTTTGATAATTAAAATAATAGATACCATATAATAAAAAAATATACTGAAAAGGGAAAAAATTATAATAACCCTGATCTGTCAAATTTACATATAAGTACATAACAAAATATAATTATTTACTGATAAATTTGACAGATGATAAATTTTTAAATAAATTTTTATAATAGGGTATCTATTACTTTAATAATCGAAGATCTAACCATTTTTCGTTTTAATATTTTTTTTTTGTATTTTCATTATCAAAACGGCTATAGCCTATAAGAATCATTTTTTGATAATTCCGTTAACATTCTTATTTTTAAGTATGTAGGTATATTTATTAGTACTTTGTACTTCTCTCTATGGAAAAGCTATTAGGACCATTTTTAGACACCTGCAACTGGGGGACCTGTACGAATTTACAGCTAGTAAGACACCAAAATTAAAGTTCCAATACTATATTCTTACATGTGTTAATAGCTTTTCTTAATTATGAGGGGCTACTTTAAAAATCAAGAAAATGCCTCTTCATTTTTTGAAATTTTTTCTTACATAATATATATTATTTAGGTACAACTTATATGTACCTAACCTAATTATGCATAAGAAAAGAAATTACAAATGTTCATGCAAAAGTAGAGAATATTAAATGTATTGCCATTTTAGAAATACATATACAAAAAAATCTTGTTTATCTTTATTTTCAAATACAAAAAATATATAAATAGCCACATACATAAGTACATATTCATAAAAATTACTTGAAATTTCAAATTTTTTAATATAAAAAACATGAAATAAGTACCTACCTACTTCTTTTGTAGGTATGTATGTCAACCTGGAAATGGCTGGATGCGTATACCATGTGTGCTGAAAAGAAAAAATCTTAATTACGTCCTATCAGCAAGCAGAGGAAGTTTTGGAAAGAATGCTAAATGTGCCTGAGACCGAAGATGATGAAGATTATGAATTGGGCAAATATCGTAATCTTAAAAATCGAGAGCAAATCGGACGATCACCGCAACTAGATTTTAATGCAATAATTGAATCATCTTGGGTATAGAACACAAAAATATATTATTTTCTTTTTCATATTTTATTAACGTTATTATATTGTCATTTCAGAACGAAAATGAGACTGTAACTCAAGTAGATCAAGAAATTGAAATTCCTGCGGAAAAATCTATAACAAATATTAATTATTATCAACCTGAAGGACAAGAAATTATGTTGGAAGTATATAACAATAACAATTATGACAATAATGAAAATATTACACATACAAACAATTCTGAGCAAAATTTTATAAAAGTTATGGAGAAAATTTAATCTTTGCAGGAAATTATTAAGATAATAACTAACTCTATTGCCGCTCTTCATACAAAGTTGGACCGCATTATTGAAACCCGACATAATTTTCAAAATTTACAGAATTGTACAGAACAAAAGTTGTCAATTGATTTGTTACCAATAAAAAATCTAGAGGAGATCGATGAATTTGAAACGAAATTGCAAGATAAATATTTTTTTGATGAAGTAGTAAGTGTATTCTTTAAAATATTTGTGTATATTATACCTACCTGTTTAAATTTTTTTTTAATTTTTTTTTTTTTTTATAGATAAAGGTGATATGCGTTATTTGTGGTAAGAGTGGAAATCGTTCAGGTGATGGGTGGAACTGTTGCTATGATCTCATAGATCATTTTATAGAAAGAAATTTTTTGTGTGAATGTTCATGGACTGGTAGCAGTACGAAGGAGGAATCTAAAATTACTTTTAAATCATACAGAAATACAATAAATTGTTTTTTCCAAGCAATTTTGTTGGCTGATCCTAACTTTTCATTTCATAATTTACAAAATTTCTTTCGTGCAGTATTAAGAAACAGTGTTCAACGAGCTGCTATTAAAAATTTACAGCGGGTTTCAAGAAAGAGGTTTCGCCAGAAAAAAACAAAGGAAACTATTAATAACGAAAAAAGTCATAATGTCGAGAACTCAAGCACCCGGGATAGAGTGTTACCTTTGCAATAACTTTTCATCTAAGTAAAAAAATTAGTAATATTATATTTCCGTAAGCCTTATTATATATTTTTATTATATATATTATATATATATATAAATATATATACCTGCGGTGATTGTCCGATTTGATCTCGATTTTTATATATGTATTATATATATAATTCACAATAATAATAATTATGTGCATTTATATTTAATTGTAAATAGCTATAGTTATAGCTTTACAAGGATTTGCCAAAAACTTTAGGACAGTTATAGCTATTATTGAAATGAATCTCTTTTCAATTTTTTGTTTACGTAATATTTAATAGAAAATCAATTTTATTACTTTGCTGTACGTAAGTGTAATCGGTAAAATTTGTATGTGCAGTAAAATAATAAAACTAATTTTCTTTTAAATATTAGCTAAACAAAAAATTGAAAAGAGATTCATTTCAATAATAGCAAAACATCAATAATTTCAAACATTTCAAAAAAATGTTGAAATGTATAAATTAAAAAATTCAATGATTCATTTCAAGAATAGGTATATACCTTCTGCTTTACAGCAATATAATATTCTTAATATTTTTATTATATAGAATAAAAATATAAATATATAATAAAAGATAGCAAGTAACTTGGTATTCGAAAAAGTTTTATTTATTTTTGATTATGTTTATTTTTGATTATAAAGAATTTGATTATGAATTATTAAGATTATGAAGAACTTTTGTTATGTTTTGTTTGAAAATAATAAATATGATAAAAAAAATATAATTGACATTGTTTTTTTGAATTTTTAGTAATGCATTGTCAAGGTTCGATTTTTTGTTTTTTAATGAAGTATAGAATATTTCCAATACATTGAAGCAAAGATCATATTAACTATAAAGATATCCCACGTAGAACAAAAAAAAAATCATGAAATTTGAAAATTTATCAATTTTATTTTTCATAACAAAACGAGGAAGATTATAGTTGCCCTTGTCAACTTTTAGATACCCGTGCATACCCACTATGGTGTATAAAATAAACCGTAATTTACTTCCCTTATACATTTAACTCATTACCCCATAATTTTGACGTAAAAAAAAAAAAAAAATTAACAAAAAAAAAAAAAAATCACAAAACAAAAAACAAAATTTTCATTCATTGTCCCATAACTTTAGCTTAAAAAAAAAAAAAAAAAAAATTAACAAAAAAAAAAAAAAAAAAATTTTCATTCATTGTCCCATAACTTTAGCTTAAAAAAAAAAAAAAAAATAAAAAAAAAACAAAAAAAAAAAAAATTGGCCCACCCTAAAAGTCCGATGGTCCGAGTGATTTCCAACTTTGCCAAGTAACTTGCCCTATTAATTTACCTGCCCAATTTTAATTTTAACCTTGTAGCTTCATTAGATTCAAAGTTATTGAATCGAAAACTTTGTATGGCAGCCCCTCGAAATTGGGGCCCTAACATTTTGAAACTTCATATAACTGCTCGATTCATTATATAACTAACCGTGTGTAATTTTCAACCTCGTAGGATAATTAGTTTTGAAGAAATTCATATTGGTGCAAAGAAGTTGTATGGCAGCCCCCCGTAAATGGGGCCCTAACATTTTGAAACTTCATATAAGTGCTCGATTCATTATATAACTAACCGTGTGTAATTTTCATCCTCGTAGTATAATTAGTTCTGAAGAAATCCATATTGGTGCAAGGAAGTTGTATGGAAGCCCCCCGAAAATGGGGCCCTAACATTTTGAAACTTCATATAAGTGCCGGAGTCATTATAAAACTAACCGTGTGTAATTTTCATCCCCGTAGTATAAATAGTTTTGAAGAAATTCATATTGGTGCAAAAAAGTTGTATGGCAGCTCCCCGAAGTCTTGGTCCGATTTTAACCAAAAACAATAGGGAACCTAGAAATTGTCTAAAAATGACTTTATGTGAATTTCAAGACTCTAGCCCTTTTAGTTTTTGAGTTATCGTGCTGACACACGGACGGACGGACAGACACACATAGCTAGATCGACTAATTTTTCGATTCTGAGCCGATACGTACCCTTGACACTATATCTAGCTCGTCTAGATCGATGCGTTACAAACGGAGGAGCAAATCTAATATACCCGATGTCATATATGTATGCTCGGGTATAAAAAAAATGAAAGCTATAATAAAAGCGAGATCATTTTTGGAGAGAGCTTTTATTGATGTTTATACCCGTGCATACATATATGACATCGGGTATATTAGATTTGCTCCTCCGTTTGTAACGCATCGATCTAGACGAGCTAGATATAGTGCCAAGGGTACGTATCGGCTCAGAATCGAAAAATGAGTCGATCTAGCTATGTGTGTCTGTCCGTCCGTCCGTCCGTCCGTCCGTCTGTGTGTCAGCACGATAACTCAAAAACTAAAAGAGCTACAGTTTTGAAATTTTCACAAAATATTTTTCAATCAATTTCTAGGTTCCCTATTTTTTTTGGTTAAGATCGGACCAAAACTTCGGGTAGCTCTCGAACAGCTAACTTTTTCAACTCCAACATTTTCATACAAAAATTTTAAATTTTGCTTGCATCTTGAAATTATATGAATTTTGTTTTTTTTTGTTTTTTGTTTTTGTTACAAAAAGTA
The DNA here is from genome assembly GCA_963082915.1 of Dolichopus griseipennis. Lineage (NCBI taxonomy): Eukaryota > Metazoa > Arthropoda > Insecta > Diptera > Dolichopodidae > Dolichopus > Dolichopus griseipennis. Next base: position 37,351 of record CAUJBZ010000098.1, read on the forward strand.
GATAACGAGTTAGAATTTCATACGATTTAAATGATGCGTAGTTTATTTAAGATAAGCAAAAAAGAACACAAAGAGTTTTTTTAAGTAAATGGCTTCATAAATAATTTATATATGTATATTCATATAATATATATATATATATGTGTAATATTTTGAATGAATCATTTTATCAATATGATTATATGATGCTTACTTTGCTTAGGTTTAATATACATATTCGTGAATTAAAAATTAATTAAAAGAGATAGAATTGAAAAATTAGAGCTAGAGTTTTGAAATTCACACAAAGCATTTTTTGGACATTTTAAAGGTTCCCTATTCTTTTTGGTTAAGACCAGACCAAGGTTTCGGGGAGCTGCCACACAACTTATTTAAACCAATATAAATTTCTTCAAAAGTAATTATACTAGAAAGACGAAAATTACACACGGTTAGTTTTATAATGAATCGAGTACTTATATGAAGTTTCAAAATTTTATGGCTTCATTTGCGGGGGGCTGCCATACAACTTCTTTGCACCAATATGAATTTCTTGGAAACTGAGTATACTACGAGGATGAAAATTACACACTGTTAGTTATATAATGAATCGAGCACTAATTCGGAGTTTCAAAATGTTACGACCCCATATTCGGGCAGCTGCCATACAAAGTTGTCAATTCGATAACTGTGAATCTAATGAAGCTACGAGGTTAAAATTAAAACTGGGCAGGTAAAGTAATAGGGCAAGTTAGTTGGCAAAGTTGGACATCGCTCGGACCAACTTTTGGGGTGGGCTATTTTTTTTTTATTTTTTATGGTTTTTTTTTTTTTTTGTTTTTAAGCAAAAATTATGGTATAATGAATTAAAAATTTAATTTTTTTTTTTTTAAGCAAAAATTATGGGATAATAAGCTAAATTTTTTTTTTAACTATTTTACTTTTTTATATTTTTTTTTATAATAGCATTTATTACATTTAAAAATTAACTTACCGTTATATATTATAAATAAATAACGGTTAGTGGGTAAGCACGGGTATCTAAAAGTTGACAAGGGCAACTATAATCTTCCTCGTTTTTTTCTCAGTTTTCTTTTCACTTCACTATTTTAGTAGGTATAGTTCTTTTCTTACTTTATAAGTACTTTTAGTAAAATAGTATGCATGTGTATACATAAAATAATACAAATTACAATAACAATATTATGTTCTTACTCATGATACATATAACATAAATCAAAAGTTCACACACATCCATATAAATCTAAACAAGATAAGAATGCAATCTCAGAAAGTTTGAAATTTGTTTGAAATTTGAATAGGTATATAAATTGTTTTAATACTGCGTAAGAATTTTGAATGAATGATAAATAAAAATAAGAAAATAAATTCATTAACAAAAAAGTGACGATATTTTTTTATCGCATTTACCTAGATAGATATGTTGATCAACTTAAATATTGTTCTTTTGAAATTTGATTTTGAAAAATAAGTCTCCAGGAAAAAATGATTTTCAACATATTTTCGTTAGGTACCTACTTATATAATTTTTTAATATGATATAGCCATAATTTTTTGATACCTACTATAATAATTTAGAAATTTTTTAATATTAATTAATTACCTAATCATAAATTGAATTTATTTGAATATTTATTAGGTACATTATAAGAACTTTATTGTTTAAAATTTTTTAATTTTATTATTTTTAATTTAAAATAAAAAACAGGTAGGTAGGTAGTTTGTAATTATTCTTTCCTTAATATTAATCAAATGTTTAAATATTCTTGGACTCGAATTTCCAAGATATTATTAAATATACCTCTTTCTTCCTTTGGCGTTTCATTCACGCAGCGTATCCTGGCTTAATTACGTTTTGGTATTACTTCTTTTATTAGGCTATTGATCAAGAATTGTGAGAAACCATTAATTGTGGGCAGCTATTAATTTTAGGAATCCAACAAAATTTAAAAAAAATCTATTAATATTAAGAAAATCAAGAACAGGAAAATGCACACTACCTGTTTCTATTATAAGCCGTCAAAAAACGTTATGTTATATTTCAAATAAAAAACATAATAAAAATTAAAAAATTTATTTATTATAATGTAATAAATATCAATCAAGTTTAATTTAAGATTTGATAATTATATTTGTAAAAAATTATTTTTAAAAATAGTATTTAAATTTGAAACATTAAAAAAGATAAATCATTGTCATTATACAATCTTTCAAAAGCGGTTTAAAACTAATTATATATAAAGTCCTTGCATTAAATCCTTAAATTTAAGTTAAAAGTGATATTGATTATAAATATTTGTGATATATTATATATAAATAAGTATTTGTGGAAATAAATAAAAGTTATATTAATTATAAATATTTGTTATATAGTGACATAAAATATATAAAGTAATAAAAATATATAGTGAAAATAAATTTGTGTTTAGTGAATTTACTTAGTTGATACGACAATTAATAAAAGAAAAACAATTATAAACTTGTGAAGAACATAATATAAAAATTAAAAAAAAAATACTAAAATGAGTAAAAGATCTCTAAAAGCCGGAAATAAATGCAGTTTGCCCCATTGCCGAAAATCTAAAAGGGATATTGCAAGCTTAAAATTGTTTAAATTTCCAGCTTATGATTCCCCTCTATTTAGTTTGTGGGTGCAAACATGCAAATTTAGTGAAGAGTTTGTTGCAGATTCTCCCTTATTATTTTTATAATTTTACAAGAAAAATTACAAGATTTAATAGTATATTTAAAGGAAATTAAATATAAAGGTAATAATATATTTTGTATAAATGGACTAATTCAAACAACCAATGGAATCCTATCTTTAACACAAGAAATGTCAAACAAAAATCCAAATATTTCATTTATACTTACTAGTCGTTTTAATCAAGATCCTTTGGAAAATTGTTTTTCTTATATTAGAGCTAAAGGAGGTCATTGCAAAAATCCATCAGTTCACGAGTTTAACATAATAGTGGCCAAATTACTTTCATTAAAAATTAGTCAACTTAATTTCAATAGAAAATCCAATTGTCAAGAAGATGATGATGTTATGTTACCAGTTGATTTTTGTTCTATTTTGGAAGATACTCAACAAAATATTGCTATTACTAATAATGAAATTAATTATAATTCAGAAACAACATTATATGAGGACATTGTAAAGGAAAATGAAGACTATTTTGACGAAAACATAGATTCTTTTAATTCTGATTATATACCAATAGAGTTAACATCTACTAGATATTTTATAGGTTACATTGCACGACGAATTACATGTAAGAAATGTAAAAATGAAATTGTAAAGCCAAGTGAAATTATAACTTATCCTTCAGAAATGTTTATTCACAAAAAAAATTATCGCAATGAATCTGATTTTGGTAGTTTATATGCACCGTCTGATAAATTTTTTGATGTTTGCAAAATTCATATAAAAGTTTTTGAAAAAATTTTCATAGAAAATAAGGATGTTAAAAATATAAAAAAATTCATTATTGATAATTGTATTAAATGTACCAAAGAATCGCCTTACACATTTTGGTTTGAAGAGAACGATTCGTGTTATTCACATAAGCTACAGATTTTAAATTTATTGATTACCATATTGTTACGGAAGCATTGTTCTTGGATTACATTCAAAGATAAAACTACGAGAAGATCAAAAACACAGATTTTACTAAACCAATAATATTATTAATAGGATATGTATATAAAAAATATTAAACATGACAACATTTTAAATTTAAAAATATGTAATATTAAATAATTAAAATTAATTCATCTTAAGATAAATTATTATAAAACATAAGAAACTAACTGATAATTAAAAAATTTGTTTTTATAAAAATAATAAAATTTCCTAAATAAAGAATAATAAAAAATATTAGATTTTTTTTTTATCTTTAGGTACCTATACAAAGTTGTTCTTCAAAAGATCAAAAATTAATTTGCTTTACAGAAAATCAAAAACAATTCTTTCCTTTTAATCAAAATGCATACTATTTCGTATTCTAATAGTAGATATTAATATTCAATATAAAAAATCAAATCCAAATTCAATTTCAAAAATCAAATCCAAATTTTTATTTATAAAATCCAGTTCTCACACTGACTTATTACAGAGAGAAAATGTTTTTATTTCCTTTTCAAAAAATCAAATCCAAAATCCAAATTCAACTTCAAAAATCAAATCCAAATTTTTATTTATAAAATCCAGTTCTCACACTGACTTATCTATCACAGAGAGAAAATGTTTTTAATTCGTTTATTTTTTCATTCTTACTTAATAGATAATCAATGAATGAGTTAATACTTACTACGATGTACAACACATTACACAACTACTTCTACATACAATTCAAGTAACATAACAAAACGTAATAAGAAAAAAATAAAAACATAATTTTTTAAAATCCTCGCGAACAATCATCCAAACGTAAAGAAATTATCTATACTCTTTCTTTTTTTTTCCTGTCATAAAAATTTAACGAGAGAGAAATATGTATACTAACTTATTTACAATGATTTACTTTAAAATTACTCTCAGTGTCTCTCAGCAAAGCTCTCAGTTAAAAGAGCTTTGTGGATTTTTTAAAAATCCACTTCAAATTTTTACTGAACCATTTTTATATATGGCGTGGGATATCTTTATAGTTAATATGATCTTTGATTGAAGTTTAATCATACAATTTTATACTAGCATAAATTTGCAGAAAAATGGTTCAACAATAATTCTTATGATAAAAGATATATAAATTTAGAATTTTCAGTTCCATTATAAAAAAGTTCCATTATAGTTTATAGTCCAGTTTTGTAACTCTTCTTGTAAACTTAGAGTATTAGACAAACTCTCAGCAACGTCAGAGTATTCATCTTCTTCAAACTCAACTATCCAATCATTTCTTGTAGTCTAAAATTGTTACAAAATATAAGAATCAGTAGTTAAATTGCGATCTTAAGCCAAAAGTAAAATTAGTTCATTAAGTTTTGTTTATATGTGAAACATACCGGATCAGTCTCCAAACAATCATTTGCCAATAATGGTGAATCTTCCAAAAAAGATGGCATAGAATCAGATTTTTTGTTAAAATACTTTAAGATTCCATTTTTGTTAGACGTTTTCTCTAAATTTACTTGCAATAAATTTAAATTTTTCTGCAGATTCCTTGAATAGGTTCCACTATTCTTAAATTTCTTCCATGAATTCATTATGCTTATAGACTTGACAAACCAAATTGAACAACGTTTTGTATATGACTACTGAGAGTAAAAATTATTGCAAACATTTTTTATAAATAAAAATGTGTTGTATAAGAATTTTATTCACAATTAATAAGTGTTTGAGGTATATAAGTTATATAATTATTGGATATTACTTGTAATTAAAAGACTTACAGCAAATATACAAGCTTTGACTTCAATCGTAAATATGTTGTAAAGAGTTATGAATGAGCAATATATAATGAAGAAAAAGCATTTGTATATGGCTTGCATAAATTTCTGTAAATGAGTTTTTATAAAAATATTATACCACTTTATATCTGTAAGGCTAAAAAGTCGTAACCAAAGCTTATATAATAAATAAAAAAATGTAACAACGAAAAAATTGTAGTCAATAATGAATTAGAACATTTTAGTAAGTGACTAATACATTTACAATATATATACGACACATCGCAACTAATTTGAAAAACAAACAAACTTGAAATAAATGAAAATATATTTATTTCAATTCAATTACAAAATGAAAAAATTCTAATTATTAAATTTTGTGATAAAAAAATAATCAAAGCATAATATATTTAATAATCCAAATTTTTAAAAATTGCAATTATTTTAAATGGTTAGTTTATATACCTAATAAAAAAGCTTATAAACGCAAAATATGCAATAAATGTATTTCTAAAATACAATTACAAATTTAGACCTTTTCATATAATTTATTTAAATATAAAAATAAATTTTACATAAATGCAGCAAGAACCTTTGAACATAACTGAACCACTACAATTAAGTCTAGATTTCGGAGACACATAGGACATAGGAAATATATTCTTTGGCTTCGAAATTAAACTCGACCACAACCAATTCGCATGGTATTTCATTACTAGTAACCTAGTGTTAAATTTCATCAAAATACCGACATTATTTTTTGAGTTATGGTGTTTTTAAGATATATGTTTGTTAGTCCTTGAACATTTCAAAGGTTCCAGAACCCGAAATTATGGCATGATTTCGCCCATATGCAGTCCCGTCATACTTTCAATACTAGTTAACCCTTGTACACAATTGGAATGTTCTATCTTAATTTTAAGTTACTAGTTTTATTAATTTCGATGATAAGCTTTTACACATTGGTAGGTCTAAGAGAGGTTCTGAACCACCACTCCAATTCATCCCAAATTAGGGGGGCACGCAAGAAATAGTAAAGAACACCCTGGGCGAAATTTGAAGCTTCTACATTTGTTTCAAGTTACTATCTTTATTAATTTCGAAAATATGCTTTAAGGTCCTCGGAACTGAGTGGCTGGTCCCCGACCCAATTGTCCAATGGGGCCCAAATTTCAAAGACATTTACGAAATAGGAAGGGAAACCCTGATACCAAATTTGGAGGTTCTATCTTCATTGGTTTCGGAATTATGCTCGTTTGGCCTAAATTCGATCAAAAAGTTCTATGTTCCGAACCCATTGTCCAATCTTCACCGTACGTAATCACCGCCGTAGTTTCATTACCAATAACCTACAGCACAAATTTCATGAAGATAGGGTCATTAGTTGTTGAGTTATCGTGATTTTTTATATATGTTCGTTAGCCCTGACACCGATTAAAAGGTCCGGAATCCGAACCGTTGGGCTGATTTCGCCCTTATATAGTCCGCGCTGTACTTATAGTACTAGTTAACCCTTGTACACAATTTGAACGGTCTATCCTAATTTTAAGTAACTATTTTTAGTAATTTCGATTATAAGCCTTTAAAATTTGGTAGGTCAGAGAGGGGTACAAAATCACCACTCCAATTGATCCCAAATTAGGGGAACACGCAAGAGATAGTAAAGAACACCTTTGTGGCAAATTGGAAGCTTCTACATTTTTTCAAGTTGTTATTCTTCTTAATTTTAAATATATGCTTTAAGGTCTTCGGAAATGTGTGGCTGGTCCCCGACCCACTACTCCAATGGGACCCAAATTCACAAGACACTTCGGAAATAGGAAGGGACATCCTGATACTAAATTTGGAGGTTCTATCTTCATTGGTTTCGGAATTATGCTCGTTTGGCCTAAATTCGATCAAAAAGTTGTAGGTTCCGAACGCATGGTCCAATCCCGACCTTACGCAATGCCCGAAGTATTTTCATTACTAGTAACCTACAGCATAAATTTGATGAAGATAGCGTCATTAGTTGTTGAGTTATCGTGATTTTTATATTTGTTCGTTAGCCCTGAAACCGATTAAAAGGTCCAGAATCCGAACCCATGGGCCGATTTCGCCCATATATAATCCCCGCCGTACTTTCAGTCCTGGTAACCTACAGTTAAAATTTCATCAAGATAGCTCCTTTATTTTTCGAGTTATCGTGCCTACGGACGGGCGGACGGACATGGCTATATCGACTCAGGCGGTCACGCTGATCACAAATATATATACTTTTCCATATCTAGCTCGCTTCCTTTAGGTGGTTACAAACACCATACCAAAGTGAATATACCCCTTTACCTATTCTATAGGTGTAAGGTATAAAAAGGAATTTAATCCTTTGTTAAAAAAATATTTTGTTATTCTTATGTTTTATGGTAAAATTCTTATCCTTTTAAAAATATAAAAGTGTTAAATAAAAACTAACATAGGAAAGAACCCTAGTGTATCAAATTTAAAGTTTACATCTTCCAGAATTTCGAAGATAAGCTTTTAATTTTCGGATTTCTTAGGAGGCACCTGAACCACCAGTACAATTAAGTCTAAATTTCGGGGACACTTAGGAAATAGGAAATATATTCTTTGGCTTCGAAATTATACTCGTTTGGCCTCAGATCATTCAAAAGCTTCTAGAATCCGAACTCAACCAGAACCAATTACCATGGTACTTTCATTAGCAACCTGGAACGTTTCATCAAAATAGCGGCATTAGTTTTTGAGTTATGGTGTTTTTAAGATATATGTTTGTTAGCCCTTTAACTTTTTAAAGGTTCCAGAACCCGAAACCATGGTACGATTTCGCCCATTTGCCGTCCCCGAATACTAGTGAACCCTTGTACACATTTGGAACGATAGAATAATTAAGATAGAATAATTTTAAGTTACTATTTTTATTAATTTCGATGATAAGCTTTTAAACCTTGGGGGGTCCAAGAGGGATACTGAACCCCCGCTCCGATTGATCCAAAATTAGGGGGACGCGCAGGAAATAGTAAAGAACACCCTTGTGCCAAATTTCAAGCACACTAACGAAATAGGAATGGACATCCTGATAAAAAAATTTGGAGGTTCTATCTTCATTAGTTTCGGAATTATGCTCGTTTGGCCTAAATTCGGTCAAAAAGTTCTAGGTTCCGAACCCGTGGTTCAATCTCAAGCGTACGCCGTAGTTCCATTACTAGTAACCCACAGCACAAATTTGATGAAGATAGCGACATTAGTTGTTGAGTTATCGTGATTTTTTATATATGTTCGTTAGCCCTTGGACAAATTAAAAGGTTCAAAATTCGAATCCATGGGCCGATTTCGCCCATTTGCAATCCCCGCCGTACTTTCAGTCCTAGTAACCTACAGTTAAAATTTCATCAAGATAGCTCCATTATTTTTTGAGCTATCGTGCCCACGGATGGACGGAGGGACGGACATGGCTATATCGACTCAGGAGGTCACGCTGATCACAAATATATATACTTTTCCATATCTACGCGTAAAATTCTCGTAAACAAAATATTACAAACAAATTGTTTATACAAGGGTGGCATTTGTAAAACTGACAAATAAAAGGTACAAAAGACAATTTACAAAATTTTTTAATTGCGGCTAAAAAAAACCTGTGTAGGATTTACGTCAAAATCGCATCTGAACAGAAAACAGCTGAGAAAAAAAAATTTTTAAGTGAACCAACTGTTTCCAAGAATCGGGGTGATGAATCTAAAAACAAGCATGCTACATATATACTAATCTTTTTAACAAAATAAATGCCATTTAATTTAAATTTATTTTCTAGTTTTTTCATATTCAACTTGAAAAATTTGCCATTTGAAAAAACTTTTCCTAACGTCAACAGATGACCAACTCTACTTTTTTTTTGGAAAGGCACCCTCACTATAGATAGGTGATGAGCATAGAATTACTAGTACTAGAATGGCAAAAGAATGTTCCCGACTCTTTTCTTCTAATGTGATTTCCTATCCTGAGGTATTCAGACAAAAAAATACATATGCAATTTCGTATGCGTATACAAATGGTACAGCTACTTCATCTGCCATTGCTTATATTTGAGTAAATGAGAATGTTTATTAGGCAGTTTCTCATTAGTTTTTTTGTTTACATTTTTACATAGAAATATATTTGGATTGGGCAGTTTGTATATTGTAAGTTATTTCGAATAAAGATATTTACTATTTGTTTTAATTTACTTTTATTTTAAATATTTACTTTTTAATATTAAATATATAATTGAACAAAACATCAAGAAAAAAATTTGAATAATATTAGAAGAAATTGCAGTGAATTATTTTTAAAAATAATGGAATCTCTAACAAGTATATTTATAGTTTAATTTTAATTAACTTACATATCTATTTTGATTTATGTTAAGGTATTTATTCATCGTGGAAATGAAAATAAATAAATAAAAACAAATCATAATTTTTTTAACAAAACAAAAAGTATTTATAGTCTTGTGAATATATAAAAATTTTTAGCCATTTTTAAATATGAACGAACCTTTTGCAAATATGAAGTCTACATTTATGTAAACCGGAACGAGGGTTTTGAACGAGAGTTCAAATAACTTAACGTTTCCGAATAAAGAATTAAAAGGTTTTTTCTTTACCCTTTTTTTATTCAATCAAAATTTTACTTATTATTTAAAAATTTTAGCATTACAATATGATTTTCAAATTGATTCTATTCGAAAATATACTATGTTTTGGTAAATTTACAGAACGGTCACTTAATAATAATGAAAAATGGAAAGCAAAAACCAAAAGGAAAATACCTTTAAAATAATTTTAAAAAAATCGGCTGAAATTTGTAAAATCTCAAGAAATAAAAAAAAAATCTTTAAGTAATACTTTCTTCGCATCTTAATAATCCTTTCATTTAATTTAATGTTTTTTAAAAAACTTCAAAAAGCACAACAACACATAAATTTTTTGAATATAATATTTTCTAATTTGTTTTCATTTACTTTTAACTTTGAAATTTTACTTAAATCGTACTTAAAAGTTTCTTTTATATTTCACTTTCAAAATGAAATGAATCGCGAAAAAACTAGTAAATACATACAAACGGTACACGTACCAAATTTTGAAATTTGTCTGAAAATTTTTTCTCTATTGCCATTCTAGTACTAGTAATTCTATAGTGATGAGGAATCCAAACAAAAAGTTTATTTAGACATCACTAGATGTCACTATAAAACATCTTTTTTGTTTTAGCAGAATTTTTACATATATAGATAAAGCAAGTAGAACAAAGAATGTTAATAAAAATTCTCTTAATTTTTTCTTAAAACCATTGCCCCTTATGCTATCTCTTTCTCACTAATGCTTTCTTCCACTATTCATAGAGTTTGGCTTTATAAATTTTCTAGGTATCCAAAAATATGTGGAATATGTATCACATATAAAAATAATACGATTATTAAACTTTAATGACAAAATACAAGCTTATACAGAAAAATTTAAAAAAAAACTTCTGTTTTCTTTTATTTTTTTCAAATGAAACTTATTTACTAGTTGTAATTTCTTATATCTAGTATAGAATTTTGAATTTGCCGACTGTTTCAAATTATTTAACCAAGTATCAAACTATTAATATCCTCGTATAATATTTGAGTTAATTTTTTTATACCCGTATGACTATATAGTCAAAGGGTATAATAAATTTGCCATTACGTTTGTAACGTAAAGAAGAAGGGGGGGTAGATATAGACTCAAGTGTATGGATCGGATCAGAATCGAAAAAAAAATCGATTTAGCGATGTATGTCCGTCCGTCTGTCCGTCCGTCCGTCCGTCTGTCCGTCCGTCCGTCCGTCTGTCCGTCCGTCCGTCCGCACGATAACTCAAAAACTAAAGGAGCTAGGATCTTAAAATTTTCGCAAATTAGTTTTTTTGCAATAGCCGTCGTCGCTATTTAAATCCAGCCATTTTGGTCTATGGGTTCGGGTGGCTGCCATACAACTTCTTTTTTTATATGAGTATTTCTCTATACCTATTTCACCTACGTATCTGAAATTTTGCCGAAAGTAGTTTAGTTTTATGGCCAAAGTTTCTGCAAAATTTGGTTGGTCTGTTGCTGTGAGTTCGAGTAGCTGCCATACAACTCCTTCTTTTATATGAGCATTACTCTATACCTATTAAAGCTGGGTGTCTGAAATTTTGCCAAAAATAGTTTAATGTAATGGCCAAAGTTACTGCAAAATTTGGTTGGTCTACTGCAGAGGGTTCAAGTAGCTGCCATACAACTCCTTCTTTTATATGAGCATTACAGTACACCTAACAAAGCTGGTATGTTTGAAATTTTTTCAAAAGTAATTAATATTTATAATAATAATGATATAATGTTTATGTAACGGTCATACGGGTATCCCAGAGTTGACACAGTCTACTCTACTACACTCTTCCTCGTTTTTTTAATAAAGATGTGTATGCAAATGAATACAATATTGTCATTAAAAACTTCAATATTTAAAAAAAAATCAAATTATAATTTTTTAGAAATTTAAAACTGATTAGTACAACAGTCATTTGAGTACAAACACTAAAGAAGTCTACAAGTAGTAGACGAAATACGCGAATCTGTTAAGTTAACCTAATTTATTTAAATTAAAAGGAAACTACTAGATTTTTTAAAAATAAAAATTCAAAAATTTTACCAAAACGCTCTAAATTATATAATAAAATTAAAAATATATTTTATAAATTTATAACTGATTAGTAGTTTTAAGAATTTTAACAAATAATGTTTGTTGTTGTATTAATATTTTATATATTAAATTATAATATTTATATAAAACTAGTTAATATCCAGTGCGCGTTGCTCCGCCTCTAAATGGAGGTTTAATTTAAGTTGATGTTACTGCAAAAAGTTAACCGTGTGTAATTTTTGTGTTAAATGGGTATTAGCTAGTATTTTATATATTCAAAAAATAATTTCCAAATCTTACATAACTTTTAGAAAAACTAATTCTTTAAAGTTTTAATATGTAAGTTTTTAAAATCTTATATGTTGAAATATAAGCTTTTAATATACAATATGATCAATAGACGTGTTGATCAAGTCAAGTGTATTGAAATGTATGTTTAAATTTATTTACATATGTGTTTATATTTGAATATGATTTTATTTAAAAAAGAAAACTCTGAAGATGGTGTAGGTCATTATACCCGTATGACTATATAGTCCAAGGGTATAATAAATTTGCCATTACGTTTGTGACGCAGAGAAGGAGGGGGGGTAGATATAGACTCAAGTGTATGGATCGGATCAGAATCGAAAAACAAATCGATTTAGCTATGTATGTCCGTCCGTCCGTCCGTCTGTCCGTCCGTCTGTCCGTCCGTCCGTCATCACGATAACTCAAAAAGTAAAGGAGCTAGGATTATGAAATTTTCACAAATTCGTTTTTATGCAAAAAACGGAATCGAGTTTGAAATTCAGCCATTTTGGTCCACGAGTTCGAGTACCTGGCATACAACTTCTAATTTTATATGAGCATATATCTATACCTATGGAAGCTGCGTGTCTGAAATTTTTCCAAAAGTAGTTTAGTATAATGGCCAAAGTTACTGCAAAATTTGGTTGGTCTACTGCAGAGGGTTCGAGTAGCTGCCATACAACTCCTTCTTTTATATGAGCTTTACACTACACCTGATGAAGCTGGGTGTCTGAAATTTTGCAAAAAATAGCTTAGTGTGATGGCCAAAGTTACTGCAAAATTTAGTTGGTCTACTGCTCAGGGTTCGAGTAGCTGCCATACAACTCCTTCTTTTATATGAGGATTACACTACGCCAAATAAAGCTGGGTGTCTGAAATTTTGCCAAAAATAGTTTAGTGTAATGGCCAAAGTTACTGCAAAATTTGGTTGGTCTACTGCAAAGGGTTCGAGTAGCTGCCATACAACTCCTTCTTTCTTCTTTTATATGAGCATTACTTTACACCTAATAAAGCTGAATGTTTGAAATTTTGCCAAAAGTAATTAACCGGATGATATAATGTATATGTTACGGTCATACGGGTATCCCAGAGTTGACACAGTCTACTCTACTACACTCTTCCTCGTTTTTT
>CAUJBZ010000099.1:0-82233 GCA_963082915.1 Dolichopus griseipennis
CTTACTTACTGGATCCTAGAACCCCTGGTGGGACATAGGGCATCAACAAATCCTCTCCACCTTTCACGATACTTAGCAATGCCTTGTAGTTGTAACCACGTTTTGCGTTGCGCTTCTGCCTCTTTCAAAACAGGACTTCTCCATGTTTTCTTTGGTCTACCCACTCGTCGTCTGCCTTGTGGATTTCACTCAAAACTTTGCCTTGCAATGTTTTCTTCTGGCTTCCTCAAGGTATGTTCGATCCATCGCCATTTTCTCTCTCGGATCTCGAACTCAATCATCTTTTGGTTCGTTTTTTGCCACAGGTGTGTGTTGGTAATGATTTGCGGCCCTTAAGATGTGGCGTAGACAACGGTTTATATACGTCTGCAACTTTTTGGTGATAATGGCGGATACCTTCCATTTTTCACAGCCGTATAGAAGTACTGATTTGACGTTTGTTTCAAATATTTTTAGCTTTGTACACAGGGCTATATTATTTGACTGCCATATGTTTGATAGAGTTCCAAAAGCAGCTCTAGCTTTATTTATTCTGCTGTCAAGATCAACTTTTGTTCCCCCATTTGATGTCACCATGCTTCCTAAATAATTGAACTGCTCTACTTCTTCAATTTGGCTTTCTTCTAGTAGAATTTGCTGATGTGTAGAGTGCTCTATAGACCAGCTCGTTTGCCATATTTGTTCAAATTTTGGCACATTTCATTTAGACCACTTCTTGTGTGTGCCATGAAAACTACATCATCAGCATAATCTAAGTGGCTTAAATATTTTCCTAGTCGCCACTGAATGCCATACCTCTCATTAACGCCTACGGTTGCGGTTAAAATTTCGTCCATCACAACCAAAAATAATATAGGCGACAATATACAATTGTTTTTAATTTTACATTTAGCAAATTTTCAAAAAAAAGGTGATTAAGTTTATATCTGAAAACGCAAAACAATAGATATTTTTATAAGCGATGTAAAAATATGTAACACAATTGAAACACTATATCCAATGGAAACACTATATCCATGCAGTACTTTAATTTTCCATTATGCGATACTGAATTTTTTGCAAAATTCTTGATTCTTTATTTCGTTCAAACGGTTTGAGTTAGGAACTTGAAATTTTCAGCGACCCTTAAAGATTAAGTATGAGTCCTTTATAAAAATTTTTTAGTATTGTCCACCGTTAAGGAGCCCCTTGCACCTAAAGCTTAACTTATTTTTGTAATAGTATCCAAAAATTAAAACATTGAACATTATATTTTAATTGTGTTAACAGTGTTTTATATTTATAAAGTTTTCTTAAAATGTTTATAAAGTTTTCTTAAAATGTCACTTGATTTTTTTAAATTTTGCTATTTGTACTGTAAACATTCTATTCTATTTGTTTTATTGAATTGCATTGTATTAAAGCAAACTATACTGGTAATATACCTAATCAACTTTCGATAATAATTTCAAAAACAATTATGTATTATCTTATAATTATATCTTATTATAACTGTCATCGCGCATACTTTAAATATTTTTTTTTAAAATTGTTTTAAGTCGTCGCTAGGAGTTTTTTAATTTTTTTCCAATAATTCCTTGCTATAATTTCTAAAATTATAAAATCTTTAAAAAATATAACTACCATTTTTACTTTAAATTTATTTATTTTACCATACACATGTAAACATAGTATGAGATCTGTATTAAACGTCAAAAAAAGAAAAGAAACAAAAAAAAAACAATAATAAACATACAAATAATAAAGAATAAAAAAAAAATCATAAATCAAAATGAAAATAATTTTATTATTATATTTTTTTTTTTTTTGTATTCTCTTGGGCACAGAATTTTGTTAAATAAAAAAAACAATATAATAAAAACAAAACATTATTATATATATATATATATCTTATATATATTTTAAAAATAAATAAAACTAACAAAATAATAATATATAAAAATATAAAAACAATAAAATAAAATTAAAAATTTAGGATATCCCGCTAAAAGAAATGTAAAAACCAATTTCGGAATAAAAAAATTAATTTTTTTGCAATTTTATTGTAAGAATAAACGAATCTTAGATAAATAATAGGTTCATACATTGTAGGAAAATTACCTTTTACTTTACTTTCAATATAATTACAATGTAATTAAAAATTGTTTTAAAATACATTGTAATACTCTAAAATTTGTTTTTATTTATATTTGTAACTTATTGGAATATCCATTATTTTTGAGGAAATATTAATATATGTACTGTTAACTTTTTCATTTGAGTTTGACATTTCTTGACATCTAATTAAATGAAACTATCGGTCTGAGTTAAAATACTTTTTTTTCTCAAATCTACTTTAGATTAAAAATTTGCAAAATGATATCTAAAAATTATTATAAAATTTATTTTTATAAAGTGTCAAAAAAAGTGAAGAAAAATCAGCGTTATTATTACTATTTACGTCTGCACAACGTCAATTCAATTTGATGTGATTACGTCTTCACTTCATATTTAAGACTTCTCCCTGAAATTGTGCCCGCTGGAGAAGACATTCCAGTGACAATTTTTAAAGAAATTATTATAAAAACCTATTTATTGGATGATGATAATATGATATTATAATGTATTAACAATTTTAAAATTAGGTAACTGTTTAAGAAAATTATTATTTTACAAATAAATTATTTCCAATATCTATAATATATACATATAATTTCGGCTGGGTGGCACAGTGGTTAAAGTGGTTCGAAAACCTAGTTTAAGTTTAACTTTTATCTAGTTTTCTACTCGACTCAGATAACATTCGCCATTGAGTTCAAAGTAATGGCTTAACCAATAATTAATAATTATATATCTTTAATAAAAATATACATTAAAATAACAATAAAAACAAATGCAGAATATAAACAAATAATTTAATTGAATAATAAAACTCACAGATATAGAATACAATATAACTCAAATACAAGATTAATACAATACAAACAAAATAGAACTGTATTTATTGAAAATCTAAGACATTTGTACATGTTATAAGGCCTTGTACTATCTCAAGTTTAAATTTTATGTGGAATTCATTAAGATCAAATCTAATAACACTTGAAAATCTGACAACAGGCCTATGGTTTGGTACGGCTTATTAGCCTAACAGTTGCACTTAAATAAACAACTTTAAAATTATTTGAATTATTAAAATTTTTTTGAAAATTATTTCAAAATTATTTTGTTATTAAAATTTATTTCAGTTTATCTACATTATAAAACAAATATGTAATTACTTAAAATTTTAATATTCACATATAATATTAATTTCTATTTTCAAAATTCTATGAAAATTTCAATAAATTCAAAAAATTCTCAAACAAAAATATTATTATGAAAAATATTTACAATACTTCCAAATTCTTTTATTACAATAATAAGTATTATATTTAGGAGTTGTTCAAATATACTTTAATATAAACAAAAGTCGATCATTGTGAATTAATATAGAAAAACAACTCATTATTTATATCAAATTTTCGTTTAGTTTTTGTGTATTAAATTAAAATTTTTTTAAATAAACTAATTGCTTTAAAAAAGATTTTTTAAAGAATTTTTCATAGTTTTTTAGAAGATTTTCTATTGATATCAAAAATTAAGTTCAACAGAATATCATATCATATGTATTATTTATAATTATTATGAATTAAATATTACATTGATTGTCAATTTTGATTAAAAGATCTTAAAAAAATCAATTAAATATACTGCAGTTATATTTTCTAAATATGTGAATTTAAAATTGAAATATTCTATTCCATAATGACAATTATTTGAATTATTGTGAACTTTTTTCGAAAGGATTAAAATATGTAATATGATGATAGTAATAATAATAATAATAATAATAATAATAATAATAATAATAATAATAATAGTAATAATAATATTAAAGCTTATCTTATTTAAAGAAAAGGGCTCACTTTCAAATATGATTTGTAGGAAATTATTGATTAATTGTAAAAAATTGTTTAATCCTCGGAAATTCAAAGTCAAAATACATAGCCCTTCTTTTATTTTAAAAAACTCTATTTTTCTAAATATGAAAGAGGCCTTGGTGATGTAGTGCATAATCCCATAGTTTAACTGATTAAATGAAGATGTGCAAATTCTATACCCACATTATATTCTTCACTTTCTTATCACATTTTGTTTATGATTGTAAATGTCAAATTATGATTGAATTTTTAATGTCATAAAAACAAATTCACAATATCACATTCACAATATTAGTTGTGTTTAAATTTTGTTATAAAATTTTCTGGAATATCTAAGTAAATTTATAATTAATTTAAGTAATTTTTTTATTTTTTCTTTTAATTAGTAATTTTGTTGTCTATTTTTAAAAAGGTAAACATTAAATATTTTATTTTAAGTACCTACATATATTCTCTTTTCAAAATTTTGAATTTTCCTATTATTATTTTGTTGTTATATTTTGATTTTTATTTTTAAATAAAAAATTTATGCATACTTTAAGTTAAATTGAGTTTGTATGAATTTTTGTTTTTCGTTTTTCTTGATTTTATTTTTTTTTTTTTTGTTTTTTTGTGTAGGAAAATCCATAAATATTAGGTTACTATACAAATATTGTGTAAGAGATTTTTCATTTAATTTGACTTAAAAGAAAACAAACAAAAGACAAGCAAAATATATATTGGAAGGAAAATTAAAAAAAAAAAAAAAACTTTAGTTCATCTCGTTGAACTTTTAAGAGGAAAATTTCAATGTTTTTTTTTTTTTTTTTTTATTTTAAATAATTTTCCAATTTTCGGCATATTGATGGTCAAATATTTTCACTTAAGTTTTTCTTTTATTTTTTATTTTGTTTTTTTTTTTTTTTTTTTTTTTTGAAATGTATACAAACTAATTTCCAGAAATAAACGTGGATAAGAAATAATAAGTAAAAATATATATTAAAAAAATTTTTAATCCAATACTCATCCAAAAAAAAATTTTTTTTTTTAACTAATCTACCTTATGATAATAAAATTGTAATTTATGTATCTGTATGTGATCATTTGTGTACAATTGTGAATGTATGTGAATGTATTTGTGAGTTATAAAAGAAAATAAAAAAAAAAACAAAGAAAATGAGAGGAAAATTTGATTTCAAATTTAGTAAAATATAAAAATATGGAAAAAATGAAAAACAGAGAATAATAGAGAGAAAAAGAGAAGAAGAGAGAATATTTTTCAAAAAAAGAGATACCTATATTGTTAAATGATAATTGAGATTTGAGAATAAAAAAAATGGAAAGATCAATATGAAATGTCTAATGAATTGAAGAATACTAATTTAATATGTTTTTAGTTAAAATTATTTTCTTATATTAAATAATGCATCACTTTTATTATCCATGTAAAGTCTAATATTGAATATGCATTATTATTATTAGCGCTTTGAAATGGAAATTGAAAACTGAGTAACTTCGACTCTCCGTAACATCAATATTCAGTTAGATATGATTTCCACTGAATTGCATTCAGAAAATGTTTAAGAATTTAACTACATCTAGGCATTTTTAAAGTTTAACTTAAATATTTAATAAAAGTATTAATTTTTCTAAAATGATTTGCGGAATTGCTATAATTATTTTCCTGAATTGCTGTGTCACGTGTTTGACTGTTAGTCTGTATACAGCATTTGTATACAAGTTGGAAGAGAGTTGAAACAGAGTTGGATATATTATATTCTTATTTTATAATTGAACTTAATAAATTCCACTTGCAATTTAATCTTAGATTTTCAGTAGATTTCTCTTTCTTTTGTGTTGGAAAAATTTAAATACAATAATTACGTTTGAACACTGCTGGTTATATGTCAGGCAATAGTGTAGACAAAATTTTGCCGGATATTGATAATTAGTTTGCCAACCACTGATTCGTATTGAATTGTTTTAGTTCTCTAATTTTTTTTAGTTTTTTAAATTTTAAAAATTTTTTATTTATTTTCTATCGAATTTTTTGTATGCATTGATTGGATCGGTGGCGTAGACATTAGGACGTCGGGCTTTCAATCGAAGGGTCTTGGGTTCAAACCCTGGTCGGATCATATAATGAAGTGTTGTAATTTATATGAATAATACTTTATATCATAATTAAAAATATAAACCTGCCGCACCTGAAAAGGAAAGGCTGAATCACTCACTTATCACATTGTAAGCCACTTACCACAGTCCCCATCTGTTCATAAATAAATAAATTGAATTTGTATAATTTTTATTTAGTAGAATGAAACAGCATGGAGGTTGGTTCACGTAGCTTTCTTTAATGAAGGTTTTGCTTTAAAGCATATTTTAATGAATGAAAAGTAAAACTTGACACATATTTTTATTATTCGTAAATAATACACAGTTTTCATAAAAAATTTAAAATTTTTGTTGCTTATTTAAAAAATAGAATGAACATTTTTCACTCTATGCTATTGCTTGATAATATAACCAGCAGTGGTTTGAATTATATTGTATTCCCGTATCTATGAGTTATATTATTCAATTAAATTATTTGTTTGCATTTGGTGTACGCTTATATTGTTATATTATTGTTTTAAAGATAATTATAGAGTTGTTAATTATTAATTAAGCCATTAATTTGAACGAAATGGCGAATAATTGCTGAGTTTTTTTGAGTACATTTCCTTATACATTTCAGATCAATGATAACTGATACCTAAAAATAAATTATTTTAATTCAATCAGATACAATTGCACTTCATTTTTTAAAGAATTTATTGTCATTCTGTAACCTTGTTCATAATAATTGCTTTTAATTTAAAATCTTTAATTATTTAATTACATGAACGTATTGATGAGTTTACACCAGCGAACTTGTGTTTTTAAACTAGCTCGTTTAAAATTGATTGAGTTTAATTAATTTTGTATTCATGTGGGATGTGATGTGAAAAAGTTTTTAATTTGCAATTTTAAACTAATTTACAAATCATTTATGGATATATTTAAGAATTAAAACTCCTTATACATTAGCCCATAACTATAATTAGATAAAGAATCATTCAAAATAGAATATTGTCAAATTTTTGAAACAATTAAATTTTATCTTATATATTTTGTATGAATTCTTTTTTAATTTGTTAAAATTTCAGTTTATGTAAATAATTTTTGCAATATAAACAAATTATTTAGTTATTTGTTTAAGCAATGAATTTAAATTCTTGTATGCCACAAATTCTAAAATATTTGTTAAAAAAATATTTAAAATATTTATATACATGAATTCATTTTGTTTATAAGATATTTTTTAATATTTTATTATACTTTTTTGGTATTAATTTAATTCAAAAGAAAATTGGCAGTTGTTAAATATAATTAAAATTATAATACCATTTTAAATATAAATATTGTTTGAGTCTTATATGTATTTATTGAATTGTTTGTGAAGTAATTAAAATCAGAATTAAAAATTAAAATGATTATAAATTAAAAATTAAGTAAATTGTATTTTCTTAAATTGAAAAACTTAGGATTTTTAAAATAATACAAATTATAAAGTTAATTAAGTGTTATTATTTATCTACATTATGTTTGTTTTTAAAAAAAATATTTAAAGACCCCGCTAAGTAACAAAAATTTCTTTAAATTGTGATGCAAACTGTTTTTCGAAATAGGTTATTTAATGTCAGAAACATTTGTTTAAATGGTAATATAAAAGTAAATTGCTGAAATAAAAGACAGTTCTTCTTTTTGTTAACATTAATCCAGCAATTTTCTATTTCTCATTTATTAACTTTTTGTATACAATATTAAAAAAAAAAATGTTGCTAACCTATATATATAGTTTCACAACCTTTGTTCAGATTCAAACCGAAATATTTGTTGTCAACATTCTTAAAGTACCTACTCAACATGCCTAATCATGTACGAGTACGTATTATGTATATATATAAATATACGTAAAATTGTATTAAATAAATGTTTATGAATTGAGTTTGCATTATCAAAGTGAAGTATTTTAGTTTTTAAAGTTACAATTTTTTAAAGAAACTATGCAAATAAATTAATTTTTTTAATATTTCTGTTGAATTAAAAAAAAAAAAATTTATATTTTAATGAGAATCGAACTATGTTTACAACCAAAGCCAAATCGCTAACTACTGCACCATACAAATCTTATGATTTAATGGTTAGATTTCTAATATTAATGTATCACTAACTTACAAAATGAAAAATAAACTCATAGACACAGGCAAGTTAATATAAAAGTATATAATAAACTTGTATTTAACTTATATTTGTATAAGAAAAATTAGGGTAAAAAAATATAAAAATAGTGTAATAGGACAACTGGATATAAAATATATCAGAAAAATTGACAGCCCTGCCTTATATGGCAGTTGACGTTTATTTTGACAGTTGAGCTTAATGTTCTTTTTATTAAACATCAACAATTAAAGAAATAATAAAATCACATATTTAATCACATATACCATATAGGTACATGTTGGAACAGGGATTCATGTTACATTCGTGTTATTAGAATTGATCTGAATGAATTCCACATATAATTTTAACATGAGATAGTACTAACCCTTATAACATGTAGAAACGTCTTAGATTTTCAATAGATGCAATTCTATTTTCATTTATGTTGTAATATTTTGTATTAGAGTTATATGGTATTTTATATCTGTGAGTTGTATTATTTAATTAAACTATTTGTTTATATTTTGCATTTGTTTATATTGTTATATTCATAATTATACCCGTATGACTATATAGTCCAAGAGTATAATAAATTTGCCATTACGTTTGTGACGCAGAGAAGCAGGGGGGGTAGATATAGGCTCAAGTGTATGGATCGGATCAGAATCGAAAAATAAATCGATTTAGCTATGTATGTCCGTCCGTCCGTCCGTCCGTCATCACGATAACTCAAAAAGTAAAGGAGCTAGGATTATGAAATTTTCACAAATTCGTTTTTATGCAAAAAACGGAATCGAGTTTTAAATTCAGCCATTTTGGTCCACGGGTTCGAGTACCTGCCATACAACTTCTAATTTTATATGAGTATTACTCTATACCTATGGAAGCTGCGTGTCTGAAATTTTGCCAAAAGTAGTTTAGTATAATGACCAAAGTTACTGCAAAATTTGGTTGGTCTACTGCAGAGGGTTCGAGTAGCTGCCGTACAACTCCTTCTTTTATATGAGGATTACACTACACCAAATGAAGCTGGGTGTCTGAAATTTTACCAAAAATAGTTTAGTGTAATGGCCAAAGTTACTGCAAAATTTGATTGGTCTACTACAAAGGGTTCGAGTAGCTGCCATACAACTCCTTCTTTTATATGAGGATTACACTACACCAAATGAAGCTGGGTGTCTGAAATTTTACCAAAAATAGTTTAGTGTAATGGCCAAAGTTACTGCAAAATTTGATTGGTCTACTGCAAAGGGTTCGAGTAGCTGCCATACAACTCCTTCTTTTATATGAGCATTACTTTACACCTAATAAAGCTGAATGTTTGAAATTTTGCCAAAAGTAATTAACCGGATGATATAATGTATATGTTGCGGTCATACGGGTATCCCAGAGTTGACACAGTCTGCTCTACTACACTCTTCCTCGTTTTTTAATATAATTATTAATTGTTGATTAAGCCATTAATTTGAACCTAATGGCGAATGGTAATGACTGAGTCGAGTCGAAAACCAGAAAAGTTTTTTTACTTTCACTGGGATTAGAACCCGGGCCTTTTACATGAAAGGTCGGCACTTAACCACTGTGCCACCTAGCCCTTTTTAAATCATTGTTTTGTAGATTTTGTTGATCAATATAAAAGTTTTTGAAGATTTTTTTTACCATTGGAAGTTTTACACCGAAATTGTTGTTATTTACTTTTTAAATAAAAACTAAGTTAACTAGTTCAGATATTTAATTACACGTGTCTTAAACGTTTTCTCTGTGCTTTAATGTAACTAAAATTCTTTATTTGTATACAATATTTTGTTGAACTAATAAATTTTTTTTTAATTCCTTCGTAAATTCCAAAATAATTACGTTTTTTTTTGGTTGTTTCTCTTTTGTGGAAAATTTAAATAACTAAACATTACTATAAAAAGTTCTATACAAAAACATTTTTGTTTATAATATTACGGTTAAAATGAATAATACGGTTGGTATTATTAATCACCAGAGATTTTTACATAGTAACTATATCATTCGTTTAATTTGCAAACTTCCTGATGCAAGCTACTGCAGTTTATTGACAGTTTGAAGACACTAAATAGGAAGAAAGGGTATATATTCTTGTATGCAATATACAAAAAATAAATAGGATTTAAAAGGATTTGAACACATAATTTGAATATTGCCAAATGACCAAACGCACTTAAGCTTTACAATCATTCTGTTATTATTAATCTGAGCTATATGGCACAGTAGGCATTGCAGGTATATCAAGTGGTGATCTTCACAGTTCTGATTTTTCGCATCAGTTCTTAAACAATTTATTTTCTTTTTCGATGACTTCGATAGTGCTATGCCCTGGCACCGCAGGAAGATTATGTTTTGGTTTTAACATATTGAGTCAAGTTGTTTTGGACAATGCTTCACGCATTTTATTATTGTAATTGTCGCATTAATATAGCGTTTAACACATACTAGCTATCCACTTGGGTGGACATTTATTAGGGTTGGCGACATTAATCATTTGTGTGTTACTTTTCCTCAGAAATCGACCAACCTTTTTGACTGTTAGTATCTCTGAATCTGTTCGAGAAAGCACACTAAATCCTTTTTTCATCTTGTATTCGACGGTCGATTTATAATTACATCTTAGTTCCAAGTTACCCCACCACCCTTTAATTCCGTTCTAGATAAAAACTCGACAGAAAAAGTCTCCCACAACTTTAGTTTGGAAATAGTATAGTTCGTCAGGGATGGCCGTATATGGTTTATTAACGAACCACCAAGATTCTTTAATTCGTATAGCAGGAGTAATATATATAGAAAAGTATTCAGAAAAATAAGTCTGGTATAACCAAATTGCACTTGCAATTCCTACTGATGGTGATCTCTGTATTCTCTTTAATTTCTTTAAATCTTTAAAATCAATTAAGATACATAATTAAGTCTTTTCGCACTGGGTTAATTCCTCTTTATATTTGTATCACATTACACTACTTTAATTGTTTACCACAAGAAATAACATTAAAAATTTAAAAAATGAAATAAATAGTAAAACATGCCAGGGTTGTTTATGTGGTTGGCCTATTAGTAAATAGCAACACCAAATAAGACAAATAACACATTAATAAATGTAATTATAGTTCTCAATTGAAGAAATTTAAATTTTTAAATTCTCTTTAACCGTAATTTCTTCAACATATAGCAATATATATTTAGAATTATATTTAACATAATAACAAATAAACCTATATTCAATATGAATACAGTGAAATATGCCTAATTATGCAAATCTGATGAGGTCAACAATTTGCAAAAAAAAAAAAACGATTTGCAACACCGGATCGAGTAGCTGCCATACAATTTCTTTTTTTATATGAACATAACTAAATAATCTATTAATCTATATATATAAAAGCAAAAGTTTATTTGTTTGTTTGTAGCAAATTGACTCCTGAACTTCTCAGCCGACAATCATGAAAGTTTGTATGTAAGGGTATTTGAAGTTCGTTGTTCTAAAATGAAAACAGTCTGACCGATTAACTTCAAATTTACTATACGTGATGCTCCTTGACAATTGAGTTGGAACTATTATCAGATTTGGAATTTGTTAACCATTGTCGGCCCGACGATTGGTCAAAAAATTTTTGGAAACAAATTACGTCCAATTTTGCAAAGTACAGCTTCGGGCAAAGGGAAAGTCACAAAAAATTTTGTTGAGTTCCGTTAACCTATTGCGGCACAGCAGCTTTTTATAGATATTTTTCTTACCTTATTCTAAATTAGAAACAGTTAGACCAATTGACTTTAAATTTTGTATACGCAACGCACCTTGAAAATGGAATGACACTATAACAGGCTTAATTTTTGGTCGGTCCTGAAATTAGTAAAAAAAATTTTGGAAGTAAATTACGTCAAATTTTAAGAAGTAGGCAACACTGTTTTGAATTAGGGGAAAATTTAAAAAAAATCGAATTCCTTTAACCGATTGCGAAACAAAAACTTTAAAATTTTTTTTCTAAAACAGTGTGAACGATTATTTTTAATTTTCCTATATGAGGTGTTCCTTGACGATTGAATTGAAGATGGTGGGTTTCTGGTAAATAATGTAAACTGAATTAATATTTTTGCGCATTATTAATAATTATTAAAATTTCAAGCGAAATTTGATTATTTTGTTGAAAAATTGCTAGAATAAATTTAGAAAAACACATTTTAAAATAAAGTTTGACAAAATTACCTTCAACGAGAGGCGCTGCAACGCGCATTTGGTATTAGGTGGTATATAATAAAGCTGAGTAGGTATCTGAAATACAGTTAGTCTAGCACAAGAGATTCGAAAAGCTGCACTAATATTTTCATATTTAATATAATATTTTCTTTTATATAAAACTCAAAAGTTTAAAAAGTTGTGTATTTGAAATTTCCCCAAAATAATTAACAAAATGTAACAATGTTTATATTAAGTTCATACGGGTATCCTAGAGTTGACCCAATCTATTGTACAATTTTTCTCCTTTTTAATTTATTTTTAATTTTTGGCTCATTCGAAAAATTGATGATATCTGTAATTCAAAACAAAACAGTTTTTCTTTGTGACGTCTTTGGTTTTTTTCTTTCTCCAAAAAAAAGACAACCTGTCGTTTTGCGAAAAAAAAAATCTCCAGTTCAGAAAACATTGGTAGGAAAAGTGGTAAAAGAGGGGAACAAAAGAAGAAACTCTTAAGTTTAATAATAATTTGTTGAATTTAAATTTGTTGGAAACATATAATGTAAACATTTAATTAGATTTTTAGAAACATTGCTTTTTTTTTTTTGACGTAATTATAATGATCTAATAAAAATTAAATTTTTTTTAAACAATCTCGTTTATTTTTTTTTTAATTTTTATTTTAATTCAATGGAATGTAGAAAAAAAAAATCAGAAAAAATCCCGTGATTTTCTCATTTATCAGTAAAGCAACATCAGCAAATTAGAGGGGAAGGGACGTATGATAATGTTATGAAATTTTTTTTTGATTTTCAATTTTTGTAAACAAAAATTTCTCTTATTACATTATTTTGTAGAATCATAAGTGGGAATGTGTGTGTGTGCCCATATATGTATTTTGTGGGAGGATATGGTATGTCCGTGTTTTTTTTTTTTAATTGAAGGAATTTTTGATTAAATTAATATTTTATTTACATTAATATTTTTGTACGTCATAAATTTGGATTATATTTTTTATTTGTTTTTTTAATTATTGAACATGAATTTAATATGAAATTTAAGTTAGTTTTTTATGTATAGTATATGTTTTTATTTTAATATTTCATTGACATTTTGTATTTTAATATACTATTTTATATATACAGGGTATTTCATTGACATTTTGTATTTTAATATACAATTTATATATACAGGGTGTTGCATTCACTGCTATATACCTATTAAATATTCTATCTTTTACAGTTTCAAAACTGCGGTTCCATATACGCTATGATTTAAAAAATAAATATTTAAGAATTTAACATATTGGAAATAATGTTCATAATGTTCGTTATACACGGAGAGAAATTCAAGAATATATTTTTCGCATAAAGAATATATTATTCCAAAATCAAGTTCAAAATTGTGCCCAACTTAGCTAAAGAATAATATAGCCTTCGATGAGAATAATATATTCGCTATTGAAAACTGTGAATATTATTCCTACTTCGGAATAACATTTTCTTATTTTTTTGTTTGTTACTTTAATTCTATTCTTGCAAAAGAATAATAGAAACCTAGTTTATGCATGGAAATGCATATCTTATTCTCATAAGAGAATAATTCTTACAGTTTTAAGGAATAAAGCGCTCTTCACAAAGAATACATTTTTCATTTAAAAGAATATTTCCGGCTTTCAAAGGGAATTATTTGTACGGTACATGAATTAATTAATGAATATATTATTCATAGAAAAGAGTATTTTTTATGCTTTTTTGGGAATAATTTATCGGTACAAATACCCTATACATTTTTTTAAAATTATGTTTACCAAATAATGTATATACTTCTCCATTTAGTATTGTCAAATATTAACTTTCTAAAGGTTTTGACATTTAAATTTCTAATGAGAAGCCAGGTATGTCGTGGATACTGACGCGGTGCGATTAAATATACTGTTGTCCATTTTCCAATCCGGTTAAAATTTAAATTCTTTAACCGTTCTGCGCCGCTTTAAATGGAGCGAATATTTTCGACGTTATGTCCAACGTTAAGTAATTTGTTACGAGAATTTTGATTTTGATTTCTATTTTCCTGTTGGCAGTTAATTTCTGAACGAATATTCTGCTTTTTTCCTGAATGTTTTGTGAATTGTTGACGTAAGCCTTTTCCATCAAGAAACCTCACAACAAAAAAATCAGTGGCTTTAAAAGCTAGTAAACGAGGTGGTCAAGCAAAATAAGTATTTTTTAAAATTATTTAAAAACTACCGAACTTGAAAAATTTCCAACATTCTCTGATCCCGCCCATGAGAGACGGTTTCTAGATAGATGCAAACAGTGTATCCGAGAGTGTGTATTGTTGCTGATGCACTGCACACGGACTCTTGGTACACCAAATTCGTTATTTTTGTTTATTGACATATAAATGAAAAGCTGACATTTTAAATGACAATACGATTCATCCCTCATAATAATATTATTCAAAAAGTTAGAATTTTCGTCGCAAGCAAAATTT
Organism: Dolichopus griseipennis; assembly: GCA_963082915.1. Classification (NCBI taxonomy): domain Eukaryota; kingdom Metazoa; phylum Arthropoda; class Insecta; order Diptera; family Dolichopodidae; genus Dolichopus; species Dolichopus griseipennis. The sequence continues at coordinate 14,875 of CAUJBZ010000099.1, forward strand.
AACAATTTTTACGCATCTCCTGGCGACTATGATGATTTAATAAAATTTTATAAAATTCTGTATTGTCTGTAAAAAAACACAAAATAAAAATGATTACATGATCGTTTCAAGTATCTTCCTAAAAGAAAAAGACAACAAGTATTAGTAAATTTTATTTATTAAAAGAAAGGTATTGGTTTGGTATGTTTGTACGTATTAATTAAAAAAATATTTTATTGTTATTTATTATACTCATATGACTATTAGTCAAAAAGGTTTACTAAATTTGCCATTACGTTTGTTACGCAGAGAAGGAGGGGGGTAGATATAGTCTCAAGTGTATGGATCGGATCAGAATCGAAAAATAAATCGATTTAGCTATGTATGTCCGTCCATCCGTCCATTATCACGTAACTCAAAAAGTAAAGGAACAAGGATTATGAAATTTTCACAAATTCGTTTTTATGCAAAAACCGGAATCGCTATTTAAATCCAGCCGTTTTGGTCCACGGGTTCGAGTACCTGCCATACAACTTCTAATTTTATATGAGCATTACTCTATACCTATGGAAGCTGCGTGTCTGAAATTTTGCCAAAAATAGTTTAGTGTTATGGCCAAAGTTACTGCGAAATTTGGTTGGTCAACTGCAGAGGGTTCGAGTAGCTAAACATACAACTCCTTCTTTTATATGAGCATTACACTACACCCAATAAAGCTGTATGTTTGAAATTTTGTCAAATTTTGTAATTAACGGGATGATATAATGTATATGTAACGGTCATACGAGTACCACAGAGTTGACACAGTCTACTCAACTACACTCTGCCTAGTTTTTAATATGTTATTGTTTTAAAACTTTGCATTTCTAGAATATATAAACAGTAAATTTATGACCAAAATTAAAAAATCATTTTTCTTTAGAAACAATTAAAAATTTTGGCAAATTCTAATAAAAATTAATTAGGTTTAGTCTAATTTAGAAAGTTTATTATCAGGTATATAACAAAAACAACAAATAATTAATTCCCTACAAAACTTTATTCAAAAATTTCAATATAAAACACAAAATTTTATTTTTATTTTAATTAAAAATGTTTTTTTTTTATTTTTTTATTGGATTTGTTTATTATTTTAAAAGTTTGTTTATTTCTTTGCTAGTTTGTATTTAAATGTTTTTTTCTTGTTTTAAAATATTTATTTTTAATTTTTTTTTTTAATTATTAATTAATTTATTTTAAACAAAAATAAAAATTAAAAAAAAAATGATACAAAACTATTTTAAAAATTTTAATTTTTATCAGAAAAACAATCAATTGTAATTAACAAAGAGATGTTCTTACCTAGATTTTTTTTTTAAATTATAAAATACAAGCCCTTAAATTACTAATTATGACTAATAAATTTAATTGGAACTCATATATATACATATAATAGTTACTTTAAAACATAAAAATGTAGTCCAATAGGCAACATTCTACAGTTAATTAAAATAGAAGTTTTGGTTATCAAGGATGAAATTTGAAATAAAATGGACTTTTGTTTCACTAGCACCTCTACATGCTAAATTAAAATTTTAAATTTTAAATTTTAAAAATTGAAAATTAATTATTTGTTTAGATTTTGCATTTGTTTATATTTGTTATATTAATGTATTTTTATTAAAGATATATAATTATTATTTATTGATTAAGCGATTAATTTGAACCCAATGATGAATGGTACAGGCTCGGCTGAGTCGAGTTGAAAATGAGATAAATGTTTTTTTCCCTTTCACTGGGATTTAAACCCTTGCCTTCAGCACTTTAACCACTGTGCCACCTAGCCGTATCCTAGCCGTAAGTAAATTAATTTAGTTATGTATGTACTAAGTATGTGTTAGTCCGTCTGTCATTCCGTTTGTCAGTATGTAAAATAAAAATTATAAAGGCTTAAAATTTTCAAATTTACCGGGATTAATCTAGAAAACAATTTGTAGGTTCTTTAATAGTTTTTTTTCTGCTTTTGTATAAAAATGAATTTATGAATACTTCAGAATTATAGCTCTTTGAGTTTTTAAATGAGCCCTAGGACAGAGCATTTTGAAACTTTTTTAAAAGCGTCCAAAACGTAATTGCAAATTTAGTATATAACTGTAGAACTTAAAACTACGTTTGTATATTAATATAAACCGCGATTACATTTAAGAAAATCCTATTCTTTTTGGAATTTGATTCAAACAAATCAAATTGAATTTATATTTAACATTATAAGCCCTTATGCAACGAATAGACCTTAATTTTTCCAAAAGACAAACTCAGTTCGAAAATTGAATTGTGCTGAATTTTACTAATTCAAGTTATGAAAATAATCCTTATAGTTTGGTTATTATACTTACAACATATAATATTTAAATTGTTCTCCAAAAATTTTATTATAGCTTTAGAAGGTCAAAAAGTCCACTAACTCTAAATTAATCATATCAAAAATCTTTTTAAATCCAGGTAGATTATATATGTTAGATGTGGATAGTATAATTTTGGTTTAAAACATTTCAGACGACTAACTTCAACTTTACGCATATTTTCGAAAAATGTTTAAAAATATTGCTTTATAGTTTTACTCTCTCCGTACGTATACTAATATATATACTAATTTCTATAGCTCCTAGTGGAGCAAAGAGCCTTAACAAAATCCTTCCATTCAGTACGGTTCTGTGCGATCATTTTTATTTCACCCCATGTTTTTCTTGATTTGGTAATTTCGGAGTGAATTTTTTTTTTCCACGAGTTTTTCGGACGCCCACGTTTTCTTGCACCTTGTGGGTTCCAATCAAGCGCTTGCCTGCAGATTTCGGACTGATCTTTTCTGAGTGTATGGCCAATCCATTTCCATTTTCTTGTCAAAATCTCCTCTGCTATAGGTACTTGGTTGCGTCTGGCATGTAATTCCTCGTTCCTAATTCTGTTTGGCCACCATATTTTCAGAAGTCGACGGAGACAGGTGTTAACGAAGCTTTGAATTTTGCTGGTAAGTTCCTCCATTACTAACCACGTTTCGCAACCGTATAACAGAACAGATTTGACGTTTGAATTAAATATTTTAATTTTTGTTTCCTTAGAGATGATTGCAGACTTCCAGGTTTTTCGAAGTTGTGCAAACACTTGTTTAGCTTTATTTATTCTAGCGGTTATATCTGCTTTTGCTCCTCCCTCAGGCGTTATTACGCTACCAAGGTAACAAAAGTTGGTAACATTAGATATTTCTTCATCATATAACATCAAATTGTTTACATTAGGTGAGTTTACTTTCATTGCTTTTGTTTTCTTTACATTGACTTTTAGTCCGCGCAGTTCAAAATCTTGTGCCAAATCGTTCAATTTTTCCTGCAGATCGGTATTTCTAGTTGATAGTAGGCATATATCGTCCGCATAGTCAAGATCTTCTAGATGTTCCCCGAAATTCCAAAATATGCCTCTGTTTAAATCGTCAATGGCAGCACTTAGTATGTCATCGAGCACAATTAAAAATAGAATTGGTGACAGCAAGCAGCCCTGTCTGACTCCACAATCAATATTTATCGGCTCAGATAGTTGACCTTGATGTAGAATCCTGCATTTAAATCCTTCGTACTGTGCTCGGATAAGCCGTATCAACTTCATTGGCACTCCTCTAATTTTAAGCGAGTCCCATATATATTTTTGATGTATAGTATCAAATGCAGACTTGAAGTCTACGAAAGCTAGTTTTAATGTGGATTGCCATTCATTCACCTGTTCTATGATTATTCGGAGTGTATTGATTTGATCCACGCATGATCTATTAGGGCGAAATCCAGATTGCTGTTTTCTGATTGTTTCATCTAGTTTAGTGTTGATTCTGTTCAACAGTATTTTTGAGAGAACTTTCGATGGAATAGATAGTAGTGTTATCCCTCTATAGTTATCACAGATGGACAGGTTACCTTTTTTAGGTAATTTTATTAAAATTCCTTCAAGCCAGTCTTTAGGAACCGACTCTGTTTGCCATATTTTTTGAAAAATTGGATGTAGCATACGTGCTGTTAGATTTGGGTCTGCCTTTAACATTTCTGCGGTAATTTGTTCAAAACCTGGTGATTTATTGGATTTCATCGTTTTCACTGCTATTTTTATTTCTTCGATATTGGGAGGGTATGTATTTAAATTGGATCCCCTTTGTGCTGCTGTTAATATTTCATTATTATTTTCAGAGAATGCCAGTTGACTGTGAGATTTATAGCACTCACTGAAGTGTTCATGCCATCTTTGCAACTGTTCTGTTCGATTTGTGATACTAATTCCATTTTTACTTAGTATTGGACGGTTATTACTTAATTTAGCTCCTGATAGTTTACGATTGGTATTGTATAGTAGCTTAATATTATTTGTTGCAGCTGCTTTTTCGGCTTGGTTAGCTAGTTCGTTTACCCAATTTCGCTTGTCTCTTCTGCAAGACTTTTTCACTTCAGTGTTATATTTACTATAGATTTTAACAGCATTTTCTTTTTGTTTCCGTGTTTTGGCGTTGTTTTTAATATGCTTTGCATTTTTTCTTTCTTCTATCAATTTCCAAGTAACTTCCGATAACCATTCTTTTTTCTCTTTTGGTCTATGACCTAGGATTTTTTCACTTGTTGTTAACATTATTGATTTAAAAACATTCCAGTTTTCTTCGATAGTCATTTGTTGTGGGTTATTAGTTTCATCGTAGCATTTGTTTAATTCTGATGTGAAAGCACTATTCACTGCTGGATCTTTTAATTTTCCTAAGTTAAACTTTTTTGGTATAGTTTTGGCTTTTTGTACAATTGCAGCTATTTTGATACGAATTTTGGCTACTACAAGGTGATGGTCAGATCCAATGTCTGCACCTCTTTTAGCTCGTACATCTAGTAGACTACTTCTCCAAAGTTTATTGATACATATATAATCTATTTGATTTTCAGTTTTATTATCGGGGGACACCCAGGTGGCCTTGTGACATGGTTTATGAATAAAGAGTGTCCCACCAATGACGAGTTCTGACGTCATACATGTTTCGATCAAATATTCTCCATTTTCATTCATAGATCCGATTCCGTGTTTACCCATAACATTTTCCAGCCCTTTATTGTCGGCACCTACTTTGGCGTTGAAATCACCCATAAGAATAACTATGTTTTTCTTCTTGATTTCAGACAACGTTGTTGAGAGTTGATGGTAAAAATCCTCTTTAGCTTCTTTACTGGAAACTTCGGTTGGAGCATATACTTGTACCATAACGATGTTCCTAGCTCTACCTTGTAGTTTGACGTATATAACTCTTTCACTTACAGGTTTCCATTCAATTAGTGCTTTGGAAGCCTTCTTGTTAAGTAGAAATCCAACTCCATCTCGGTGAATATCGTTTTCTGCGCGACCGGAATACAAAAATATTTCGCCACTGGCCAGTTGGTGTTCGCCTGAGCCATTCCATCTGCATTCGCTCATACCCAGAATATCCAATTTAAATTTATTTAACTCTCGGGCTGCTTGATGTAGTTTCCCCGTTTCAAAAAGTGTTCGCACATTCCAAGTACCAATTTTTGTACTGTACTTCATACTAAATAAAGGTATTTTTGCTTTGGTTTCATTTATAGATGAAATATTGTTGAAATTCTGCACCTTCAAATCCGATGTGCATGCCGCTTGTGCGGGAGGGTTCCCAGTGTTTCTCTGGTTACCTCTTGGAGACTTGTTTCCTTTCGTTTTTAAAACCATGTTTATTCATCAATTTTTCGATTTGTAGCGTTCCATCGATTGGTTATAAGCCAAAAGTGGGGTCTGGCAGGTGCTACTTTCCTTTCGGGATGACCAGACTCATCGCTAGAGGGAAGGCCGCTCCTAACATGGAATACAGTCACCTTTGGCAGCCGCTTCTTTGAAGTACAGACGCTGCGGTATTTATTTGGTTCTTCCGCCTGCTACGCCGTTGGAATATTTAGATATTCTCTTCCGCCGCATCAACCGTTGACCGCTTTTCACGTGTAACCCTCGCCAGGAGCCCTCACAAGGTGCTATCAGCCGGGCCAGCTGAACCTAGGTCTTTTAACGAGGTTGGTACTCCTCTCCCTCCTCCTTTCTCATCCGGGCTTGGGACCAGCATTGGCGGAGTTAAATACGTACTAGGTACAAAACTTTTAAACCATTTGAAATAAGGAAAATAATTTTTAACTAAGAGTAGGTGATGCAAAAAAAAATTATTTCATGTAAAAACGTTTTTTTGTATAGGCCCGTCCATTACGGAGCTGCAACCCAATAAATACTAAGTTTGTCATTACGTTTTCGACGCAGAGAAGGAGAATATGGCTAGATATACCTCAAAGGTATGGAGAATCGAAAATTAAATCGTTCTACCTATTTATGTCTCTTCGTCCGCATGATAACTCAAAAAATATAGGATTTTAAAATTTTCACAAATTCGTTTTTATGCAATAGCCGTCGTCACTATTGAAATCCAGCCATTTTGCTCCACGGGTTCGAGTATCTGCCATACAACTTTTTTTTTATAAGAAAATAACTATTTTCATGGTAAAGCTGGATTTTTGCAATTTTGCCAAAAGTAGTTTAGTTTTATGGTCAAAGTTTCTGCGAAATTAGGTTGATTCGAGTAGCAATCCAGTGATTAATACATTTTTCGTTTATTCTTTCTTCTTGACCTGGAATTTGCTTAAGTACACTAAAAATCTCATGAAATTCTAATATTTTGTATTGAGAATTGTAATTAAAATAATTTTAATGATTAAGAATTATTTTTAATATTTTTTTTTTAAATGGAATTTGATTGAATTTTAATCACTTAAAATACTTTTGTTGAAAATATTTCAAAAATAACTTTTGTTATAAATAGTGGTTTTTATTTTAGAAAATGAATTCAAATCAAAATTTGTTATGCACTTGATTTGAAAATATAAGTATTTTTGTAATTTATAAATAAAAACAAATAAGAAAATATTTTAAGAATGCAGAACTAACGATTAAGGAAGTTGTACTTTATTTAAAAATTTTTAATGATTTAGCAATTTGATGTTGTAAGAATTCAAAATAATTCAGAATAAAATTTATTTTAGAATTAAAATTTTACAAAAATAAAAAATGACAAATAATAAAATTAATCAATTTGAAATTGTTTTTAAAATTAAATGTGAGGTACCAAAGGTTACTGAAATAGGTCATATTACAGGAAAAAGAATTTGATTGCAATAGCTCTATGAAGATTTAAATAGTTTTTATCACCGAATCTATAATGTACTTCTTAATATGTAAGTAAGATTAAATTTAGTCGGGCTACTTGTTGAATAAGTTAAAAAAAAATTGTAATTGCCTTTATGTAAAAACTCTCCCAGATTATTGAATAACTCTTCCAGTGTAAAAACAGTTGCATACTTTCAAATATGGTCAGCGGGAAATTACAAATTTTTAATTTATTACCGTCGTTGAACATCAGAATTTGAGTGGTTGAAAAGTCACCAAGATATTCCCTTTCAAGAAATCATTATATACGTTCCGGTGATTGTGGGATCCAGAAAGAAAAGACGAAGGACGGGAAAGCATTTTTTTTTTGAAATGCCACCTAAGAAGTTTTTAAAAGTATTTCTTAGAGTTTATAAAAAAAGCATTACCACGTTTGGTTAAAGGATTAAGACTTGCTTTTAAAGTCTTTTGAAATTTTTGTTAGTTAAGTTCTATTTTCTTTTGCGGCTCATGAGCTTGATTAGAGATAATTCATCTGGTCGATTTATAAATATTGTATAATTTATATCTTGCCACATGACAGTGGAGTTAATTGTAAAAGAAAACTGGAAATTTGTTAACTGCATGGATTGTTAAAACAAATATTGTCCAATTTCACACTGAATGATTCGGCCACCTTATTCTTTCAGTTAAAAACGGTTAACCCAAATATTTGCAGCTAACCTATTGTATCCCTAATCTATGACTTTTATTGCTATTTTTAAGAAGGGACAGTGGACCTTAAGAGTCACCTATTGGATTGGCGCTGCACTTAGTTCCTATAGGTAGTGGGCAATTGTTAACATCAAAGCCACAACCTTGTTAAACCAAATTTTTGGATGGGATCAGATACATAAATTTGTAGTTTAGTTTCGAAAATAAGTATGCACATGGAGCTTCGGGAATCCGTTTTTGTAAATGTAGGATTCTAGTTCTGATTCGAACACAGTTAGTGTTGAAAAGGAATATTTAAAAAAAAAATTTATAGTCTTTTTAGCACAATATCATTTAACAATTTAAAAAAAATGTATTCTTTAGATTTGGAAATAGATAAGATTTTCAAGGATTCTGTTATAATATAATTTCAGCCTTGATTTAAGTTAAATGTAACAAAAATAGTCAAAACATCAAAGGGAAAGCGTAATTTCCTATATCTTAATAACACAGCACTCTTTCAACTACAGATGTTTCTTATAATCTTTATAACCTTTTAAAAAAATTTATTTTTCTAAATAAAATTTTAAAAACAAAATTCTAATTTTTTTTTTACCATTTTATTGTTTTATTTAAATTTATACCTAATTTTATTATTTTTTCTTTGTTTTAAATTATCAATTTAATTAAAAGTACTTCGAAAAGAAAATATAAAAATTTTCTTTTATTTTTTTTTTTTTAATTTTTCGCTCAATTTATTTTTGTTTTGTTTTTTTAAAATATGATTTACCTAAATGTAAAAAATTAATATGGTATTATTAATGTTAGATTACGTTTAGTATTTAAAATAAATTTTGAAATCATTTTTCTTAAAAAATAATTAATAAATATTAGCGCGGCAACAACGGCAACAAACTTAGCTTAAATTAAAATTCTGAACAATTCTATAATAAAAACTTAAATTTTTCCTTGAACAGAACGATTTCGTTTAAGTAAAATTTTATTTTGACTCTATTAACATACTTGTATTACCAAACATCAAGCCTGTAAATAAAGTCAACTTCCATTTCAAGGTGCTTTACGGATACAAAATTTGAAGTCAATCGGTCAAACCGTTTCTAATTTAGAGTAAAGTAAAGAAAAAAGTTGCTGTGCCGCAATAGGTTAACGGAACTCAACAAACATTTTTTTGAAACTTTATCTTTGATCAAAGCAATACTTCGTAAATTGGATACGTAAAGTGTTTCCAAATTTTTTTTTTGCCATTCATCTGCCCGGCATGGGTTCAAAAACTCCAAGTCTGTTAATAATGTCAACTCAATTCTCAAGGAGAGTCACATTAAATACTTGCACCACAGCCTCAACTTGGCGGTCTGTTAGAGAAAGATTTTTAACCCACGAATTTTCTCCGTACCCAAAAATTTCTATATACCTCTATATACTAGATTTTATTTTGCAAGTTGTTGTTTTAAAGTGCAAGCCCTTGTTTTTCGAAAAGAAACTTGCATATCTTGAGAACCAAAAGTTAAATTATTGGTTTTTTTACTTCAGTATAAAATTTTTTTTTGTTTTCGGATCTCATGACTTCCTGTTATAAACTAAAAGAGGCAGAGGACAATTACAGAAATAATTCTGAATTTTAAAATGCAGGAGAGCATAAAATTAGGTATTAAAACTGTTTTACCCAAATTTTACTTCTAAGTTGTGCTTATTGCAAAACTAAGTCCTCCCCAAAATAATATTATAGTGGACCATAAATATAATTTAATAAGCTTTAAATTTTCCATTATATCTTTCCAATATCTAGAAAAGTACCAATTCTGTACATATAATTGTTATAAATAAACGTTATAAATTTTTAAGGTTACATAACACCTTCGGGGTTAATTATATATGCCACGTTCCTAAGAATTTTTTGGTTCTTTTAGATCTTAGACCCCACTTTCACCATTCCCCATTACTATATGTAAAATTTATCGCGGGACACTCTGTACAACATTTATTTTAAAGATAACATCAAATACTCTACAAAAATTTATTTATTTTTGCGCCATATCTTATAGTATTGACACCCTCAATTTTTCAACTTATTTCAGTTGAAATTTTTGATTTTATTTTGTTGTTGAATTTGTAAAATTTTTATTTTTAGAAGACAACAAAATTTTCGCCGTCAACATTTAATAAAAATACAAAACAAAATGAATTTTATAAACAAAAGAATAAAAGTAAAAAAAAAAAAAAATAAAAAAAAAAATTAAATCTGTCAACAATTGGTTCAACAAAAAGGAAGTAGTAGTTACTGCGGATATGTCAAGAAAATTAAATGAAAAAAACTATACATACATACATACATGCATATATATAAACATTTTATTTGAATAAAAATTAAATAAAATTTCATTGAAATTTGTTTTGGCGGTGATTTGAAATCAATTCAAATGAAATAAGATTTTAATAAATTTGTTTTTAGTAATTTCAATGAAATAAAATTTAATTATAAAAATATTTTTTGACAAAGTTATTGTATAATATCTTTGATACTAATTAAATTAATAAGTTATTATACAAATTTAGTGTTGCCGTTTAGGTAATTAATAAATTTTTAATACTTATTAATACTTATTTACTAGTTTTTAGTAATTTCAATGAAATAAAATTTAATTATAAAAATATTTTTGACAAAGTTATTGTATAATAACTTTGATACTAATTAATTTAATAAGTTATTATACAAATTTAGTGTTGCCGTGTAGGTAATCAATACATTTTTAATACTTATTAATACTTATTTACTATTATTAATCAATTAGGGTGAGCACTGAGCACATGAGATTAATAATAGGGACCTTGAAGGTGAAGTGGGTAAACACATGAGAAATTAAATTCTAGAGTGTTAGCTCAAATCCCGCAGACGGATAACAATCTATACTATATAATTTTAAACAAATTAAATAATATTACTCATTATTAAATAGAGAAATAAAATTCTTGTGGTCCAGTCTCGGAAAAGGAAGATATACTTCACTACCCTTGTCGCATTGTATGGGACGCTGTTGTTATTTAATATTTGATAATATGGAAAAATTAATTTGTTATGATTCCTTATGATACCTACACCTGTTTTGAAAACACTTCAATATTTTATTTTCAAAAAGTAAACAGTAATTTGTAATACCAAAGGGGTTTCTAAACTTTGAATACTACTTTATATATGATTCCATAGAATGTTTACAATGTAAAATATGAATCATAAATTATTAAAACACTGTAAGTTTTAGAGAGCATTCGGATGTTTGCAGGTAATATGGAAAATCTTAGATACCCAAAACAAGAAAGGTATATAAATATTTTGAGAATGTGTTAAGTCGGTCCTTATATACGCGTTTCCAACCAATAGTCTCAATAACGACCTACAAATACTTCTAACCAAAAGTCTTATTAACTACTTTAATTAATAAATGTCTCAATATGGTGTGATGCATATGCTATTCATTATGTACCTATGAAGATCTTTGGCTACCAACGGAAAAGAAATTTATAGCGAAGCAAATTAAGCGCGGAAAGTTTGTATTCATAGGTCATACGTTAATTAAATTACTCACAGGTATACTGCAAATGACCTTAGAAACTCCTCAGGAAACAAAAAGACAATGGTCCCGAAAAAGTTTATGGCGGGCAACAATCTATGAGAACTGGCAAAATGTAACATAACTTGGAAAAAAATTTAAGTATCAGCAGCAAACAGTGTTAGATGGATGTATCAAGTGAAACGTTCGTTGCTCCCAAGAATAAAGGAAAAAATATTTATTTCTTATAAAGTTTGGGGGTGCCAACAACACTTTAATCTTTCCGTACTTATGTAGACTTATATATATATATACATATATACATTTTTTAAAATAAAAAAAAAAATAAAATGTTTCCTAAGGCTTTAAAGTTAAGAAAAAAAACAAAAAATCAAATTAAGAAGAAAATTTTTTAGAACATTTTGCGCCAGACATCACGTATATTAACCTTTGACTGTCAGAAATTTAACAAATTTGGGTCACAGATTGTTTGCAAATGTCGAAAAAAGATAAAAGAAAAATTTTAGTGGACAAAAGATTGAGAGAATAAAAGAAAATGATTATTAAATTATTTATTGTATGTGTTATTCTCTATCTTAATTATTTTGTATAAGTAGCAATTTAATTTACATATAAATATATCATAACATTATTATTTGTATTATATTAAAAGAAATATGAAAGACCCAATTATTAATTTTATGAAAATATTAAAAATCAAAATTATGATATTTATTAGGTCAACATATTTATGTTACCCTATATATTTTAATCAATTAAAATCGAATTCCTATGTTGGGTAACAGACTGAAAGCCTTAAGTTTTATAGCAATTGTAAAATTATTCGAGATTATTTAAAATGTGATCTGTGAACTAAATTCTTGGCAAAATAAGGTTAGCGGAAATAGGGTTAACAAAAAAAATATTTTGAATGAAAATGTTCAATTGTATCTGCACCTGAAATTATAAAATATTTTTAAGCAAATCAAAATTTTGTTGAATTTTTTTGGTACAGAATTAATCCTTGGTTTTGCTTTGTTTTCAATTTATTTTGTTGCTCTAGTTTAGTTTTTTTTGAGTTCTTAATATTATTCTAATTTTAATAATTTCAATGGATTCCAATGGATTCAAAAAGATTAATTAAATGAATGATTCCAATGGAATGCGATTTTATCGATTCTATTAAAAGTTTGATGGATTATTATTGCATAAGCTTAATTTTTAAAGACTAGAGGTGTTAGGATTAAATTCTGCTACGTGTGCACTTTAAACTGTGTTTAATCTGAAAATGCTTTTCTTTGATTATTTTACTTTTTTTTCGTATTAGAAACTTTAACAAGGATAATCAAGAGGGTAAGGAATTTGGTCTGAATATGAAAACTGCAAAAACAGAATTTATTATTATTATTAGTAGAAGAAATATAGCCTGTTATCTACACTCTGAACGTGTAATCAGTTTTAAATATCTTGGTTCTGGGTTATATGAAGACTGGAGTTCTGATAAGAAAATCAATTGCAGAATAAAAATCGCTTATATATAAATACTTTTTATAAGTAGTCACCTACAGCAAAAAAAAAATAAATAATTGTAATGCCAACATTAACTTAAGGTTACAATTCCTTAAATGTTTCTTCTGGTCAGTTTTATTATATAGTGTGGAGGCCTGAACATTTAAAGTAGCTATGATTATCAAATTGGAAGATATCTTAGCCAGATCACGTATTCAATATAGAAGTTCTATAGACACTTCAGAACGGAAGAGAATTACTTTTCATAAGTAAAAAGAAAAGTAGCCTATTTTGGCCATATAATGCGAGTAACAAAATATGAAATACAACTGTTTGTTGTCAAAGGTAAAATAGAAGGAAAACGATTAATCGGAAGAAAGCAACTGTCATGACTGAGAAATATTAGGGAGTGGACTTGTGTACATTTGCAGTCTAAGTCCATACAGTCATAAAGAGAATGGAATAAGTCAACATTCATAAATCCACTCTAACATAAAATTAAAATGACAACATCATGCAGTGGATAGACAGAAGAAAAAGAATATTTTTATTACTTGCGATATTTTCGCAAAACTTAATCCTAATAATCTTTTCACACCCTTATCCTCAGAATCATGCTGTACATTTGTATCACAGGTTCTATCCTAAGGTTTGGTTCAAAAAGGGTGTGGTTTTGTGTGTTAAAGGCGCGCAATCCCCGTAGGAACCACACACAGCTCCAATAGGTGACTTTCGAAGATTCCATATCCGTCATAAATATAAAAACTTTTACATTATTTTATCAACCATTGTATTAATAAATAGCATTATCATATTAACTGACATAGTAAATCTACAATAATTAAAAATTTAATTTTCTTACCTTATTTTTTTAATCAATCCAAAATAATTCATAAATAATCTGAATTACATTTATTAATTTTTTAAATAAGTAGTTAAAGGATTTTTTGTTAATTTAGAATCTTAGTAGAAAAATTTGAGTACGTTTCTCCACGAGGAATCGCTATTTTCAAGTATTGTATTGAAAAGGGATCATTATTCTTTTGAGAATGGTATTGTTTACGCCTATAATAAAAATAATTCTCCTTCTGTAACACCTTTTCAAAAAATTAGAATTCAAATATATTAATCGGGTCTGTAAAGAAGAAGAATTCGATCTAGCCATGTGTTTTTTTTATTCGTCTGTTCGCTTTTGAGCATGAAACCACAAATACTGAAAGAGGAGTTTTGAAATTTACCCAGAGGTTTTTTAAACTATTTGTTGACTCTTGACTGTTTGAGGGCAAAATCACCTTAAACTTTTAGATAGCTGCCATACATATTTGGAAAATCAGTTTGAACATTTGAAGGCAAAATTTTGAGATTCCACGAAACAAATTTTAATGTAGGTAATAATATAGACATTCCTAGAGGACTTCTTCTTCTTTTGCTGCATATCCATTATTGGATGTTAGCGATCATATGATGCTGTTGATCAACTGTTGATGATTAATGCGATCCCTGGCTGTGTGCATTAACTCTCCTATGTCTGAAACGCCTGTCCACTGTCTGATTTTTCTTAGCCATGACATTTGTTTTCTACCTATGCCCCTTCGTCCTTCAATTTTGCCTTGGATAATAAGTTGAAGCAATTCATACTTGTTTCCGCGCATAATGTGGCCAAAATATGATGTTTTCTGACGTTTAATTTTTAGAAGCAGTTCTCTATTTGCACCAATTCTGCACAGGACATCCTCATTTAAACCGTGTTCAGTCCATGAGATTTTTTGCGCTTTTCTGTAGACCCACATTTCAAATGCTTCCAATTTGTTGATGTCTTTCATTTTTAACGTCCAGGCCTCCATGCCATATAATAGAACTGACCATACATAGCACTTCATGAATTATGCGAGTTTGATATTTAAATCTCTTTATATTTGAAAAAAGCATTTCTAGCCATTTCGATTCGACTTTTGATTACTGTACTGCAGTCCCAATTTTCATTTAACCAGCTTCCAAGGTATTTAAATTTTGATACTCTTTCAATCGGAAGGTTGTTGATTGTAATTGGAGCTGCTGTGTAGGAAATCTTTTTTCTGCTAACTATTATAAATTTGGTTTTAGAAATATTTACTGTTAATCCAAAATTATTGCTATAATAGTTAATCTTATCTACCACGTGCTGTAGGTCCAGAAGATTATCTGCGATGAGAAGTGTATCGTCTGCATATCTGATGTTGTTAATGAAGCGTCCATTCACCTTTACTCCAACGTCCAAGTCGGCAATTGATTCTTAAAAGATAACTTCAGCATACAAATTAAAGAGCATTGGCGAAAGTATGCAGCCCTGCCGGACATCTTTTTGTATTTTAATGCTTCTGGTTAAGTCTTTATTGACTTTGACGTTAGCCGATTGTTGCCAAAATATTTTCATCGACGCCTATACCATTGAGAATGTTAATAAGTTTTTCATGGTTAACCTTATCAAAGGCTTTTTCGTAATCTACAAAACAGAGAAAAACATCTTTTTGTACATCTCAGCAGTTTTGAATCAATTCTTGTAGACTAAAAAGAGCTTCTCTGGTACCCGTCGCCTTTTTGAAACCGAATTGTGTTTTCCCCATGTGGTCTTCCCATTTTGTATAGATTCGATTATGAATGACCTTTAAAAATATTTTCAGAGTGTGGCTCATCAGGCTAATCAATCTATAGTCATCGCGAGATTTTGCATTTGACTTTTTTGGAAGTGTAATAAAAGTTGATTTTAGCCAATCTTCAGGAAAGATTCCTGTATTGTATAGTTTGTTAAAGATTTCTTCTAGCAGTTTAAGATTCTCATCATTCACAAGTTTGATTATTTCTGAAGAAATATCATCTGGTCCCGGTGCTTTATTGTTTTTTGTTGATTTTATTGCTGCCCTAATTTCATCTCGTGTGATGGGAGTTTCAGATAGTTGTATCTGTTAGTCTATGTGGTAGAATGACCGGTCAGCGTCTGAAAACAGTTTTTTGATGTAGCTCTCCCATATTTTAATTTTATCTTGTGGTTGCATAGCATAATTATTGTTTTTATCCCTCAGAGAAGTGGTATTATACTTTTTATAGACTTCAGACACTTCTTTAATTTTTTTATGCAAGTTGAAGTCATCATGAAGTTGCTGAAGTCTTTCAATTTTATCACATTCTCGATTGAGCCACTCATTTTTCGCTCTTCTTATCTTTGCTCTTATTTCGCGATTGATTCGGTTATATTCCACATTATTGTTGTTTTTAAAACTTCGTCCTAGAGGACATATCCTTAAAATAAGCTATATTTGAAAGCTAAAATTGAAAACAAGAAGTTATTTAATAAAGCAAGCCATTTTGCAAAGTTTAAATATATTTTAAAAATAATTTTGTGTAGTTGCCATACAAAGCTTTTAAATATTCCCAATTTTTTAAACTAACTAGGCGTCTCGTAGTCGAAATTGAAAATGTGTTAAAATGGCAGCAGTACAGGGCAATGTCGGGAATTATTCCGACCGAATTTTGTTGTAACGGAAAATTGTTTTTTATTTTTATTATATTCATATATAATACAGACCTAAAATTGAAATAAATGATGTTATGATGGTAGGATCCTATCTAATAAAAATGTAGTGTATATTATAACAGTTTAATAAGAAGTCCAAATGCCAAATAGGCAAAATACTATTATTAGCAAATATTTACTATTTTCTGATTCTACAAAAAAAAACAAAAAAAAAGGATGTTATAACCAGTTATCTTTATTTTAACTACAATGAGTATTCATTGGCCAACTATCTGATACACAAGTGTAATCTTTTTCGTTTGTAGAATTTGTAGAAGAGCTTTTTACTTTCAATTCGTAAAAGCAATGGTCCTATAAAATTCTTACACGCGTTTCTTTGGCTTGCAGCTATATGTAATTAATTTCAAATGTGACTGCGTCAGATATGGTGTTAAATGTAATTTTGACATCATTTTAAAATATTATCTTACATATACCAGACATTTAATAACTAGAAAATTGCTAAGTTATTACAATCTTTGTTTTACAAACTGATATGAATTATGATTTATGGTTTAATTGTTTTTTTTTTTTTTAAACATTTATAGAGCACTTTATTTAATTCTAAAATTTAGTATATATTTTGAATTAATTTTTACTGGGAAAAACTAACTATTAAAATTTTTAAATTAATGCCCCTAAAAATATGTCTATATATATATATATATATATATTTATATTAAAAACAAAAAAAATCTAGTTAAAAATTCATTTAATCTTAAGAGATTTTAAAGTGTTTTCGTTTTTCTTTGATTGCCACATGGCCTCTAATAAAATACATAAAAATTCCATTTAAAATTTTTAATTCAATATTTTTGTTGTTTTTTTTTTTTATTTTGTAAATTTATCCAATTTAAAAATGCACATATTTACATATTATTTAATTTTTATTTAAAAAAAAAAAAAAAGAAATATTCAATAATAAAATAATATTATTTATTTATTTTTAACATTTCTTTTAAAATTTTTATTTTAGATCTAAAATACAAAAAATACCAAAAAAAAAAAAAAAAAAAAAAAAATTTTGAAAAAAAAAAAAACGGAAAACAAAATCATTTATCAAAAACGGATTTATAAGAAATTTTATGGAAAATGGAATCGTTTTATTCAAAATATTCAATTCAAACAATAATGAAATATCGAAATTTAAGATAATATTTAATAAAAAAAATTATTTAAATAGAATAATAGGAATAAGTGAATTAAATAGAAGGTGTGATAAAAGAATTAGTTGTAAAGGCGTACAAAAACGGAAAGAAGGAACAGAAAAGAGAACGAGAGAAGCAGAGAAAGAAAAAAAAGAAAATTATTTAATACAGAATACATTTCCAAAATATTATCAATTAAGATGATGTTTACAGGTGCTCATGGCCGTAAATGGGCTAATAATTCATCAGGACAATCAAGTTCTGGATCTCAAAGAACACGACAAGGTGGTCGACAATATTATTATGAGGTAAAAAAAACAGTATTTTAAATATTTAATTGGAGTAGGTACCTATAATATATAAATCAATTAATAATACATATTTTATTTTAATTGTACAGTCACGTTATCCACCATTACCTAGTAGTAGTAATAGTAGACAAAATGGCTATAAAGGAGGTGGTAGTAGTGGTACATCAAATAATTTAAAAAATTCAACAGAGCATGGTATGAGAAAAACAGGTCCAAGAACGATACGAAGTCGTCGTGATGCAATTAAACATCAAAAGTAAGTCTAATTTTAATTTAATAATTTTATTTAATTTTAAAAAAATTTAATATTTTTTTTTAATTTTTTTTGTTTTTTTTATTTTAGAATACACGAATTTAATGGACACAAATTTGTTGCGAAATTTTTTCGACAGCCAACATTTTGTGCCTTTTGTAATTTATTTTTATGGGGTTTTGGTAAACAAGGATATCAATGCATAAGTGAGTACGTTTGTATTTTGTGTTTTTAATTTTACAAAAAAAAAATAAATAATTAAAAATATTAAAATTTTAAAATATTACAATTGAAGATCAAACATTGATTTGTTATGATCAATCTTATGATCGTTAGACATTAGTTATTCAAATATTTAATACGATCTTATTTAAAATATACTTAGCACCTTATCTGTCATATCAAATATTAAAAAAATTGTTGTATGATTAATTTAAAATCTATTAAATTTAAATAAGTAACGGTATCTAAAATATGGGTATCACTCTATCCGTTCGTTCGTTTGTTTGTAAAATTTTTACAATGTTTAAAATAAAGAAATGAAATTGAGGCTAGACATTACAAACAAATTAATTTCTTGGAATAACTTTCTTCTGTTGTCCCATTCTTTACGGAGCTGCAGCTCGCCAAAGTCCGAAAAAGCCCTATATAAATTGTCATACAAAAGTTTTTTTTTGGGAATATAAGTTAGCCAAATGAAAGCTGTTTTTATAAGCTTTATAAATATATGTATGTGTATACAAATATATATATAGGATTGCCATATGATAGTTTAATTTACCGTTATGTGAAATTCAGTTTTTTGCAAAATATTTGCCTCTTTATTTCATCCGACTAATTAGAGTTGGCAACTTGAAATTTTGAGAAAATTTAACTTAAATCTTAAAAAAAATAAGTATGAGTTTTAAGAGTTTAAGAAGACTTGAATACCTGTGTCCAATTGTTTTTAAAATAATATGGTAGATTATATTTTAACATGTCTTAACAGTTTTTCTTAATTATAAAGGATTTTCTTAAAATTGAAGAAAGTGTCCCTTTATTTTTTACAGTATCTGTTATATAACAAATTTTTGACATAATTTCTAAAAAATTATAATAAAATATTTTTCAATATATTTTTTTAAACTTATTTTGGAACATTGTTTAATTTTGAAAATGTGCTTTTTTAAAAACCCTTGGTCTTTTTATTATTTATTTTCTGATTCCTTTAGCTTCATTCATTTGCTTCATTACTGTCATTTTTGACAATAGGTTCCTGTAATTTTTTATTCAATAAATCTTATTGAAACACCTTTGAAAATTGTTTTACGATTAATAATTGAATATGAACATTTCTTTATTTCCTTTTTCAAAAATTAAATTAAAAATTAAAATTTATTCGTAATATAGAATCAATATATAAATTTGTCACGCCATATCAAATCTACATATACTCGTATATATATAATTATAAATATAAATGTATTTGAATTTCTTTGGCAGATTATTTACATTTTATAAAATAGAAATTCTATCACATCACAATGCAATGTAATGACTAAAATATTGTAAATAAATAAATATTTAAAATAATATACATTAAAAATTATTTTTAATTTATATTTAATTTTATTATAATTCTTTTTTTTTATATGTTAAAATTAAAATTTTTTAATTTTGTTATAAATTTTAGCATGTCAGACAGCAGCACATAAAAGATGTCATGACAAATTATTAGGAAAATGTTCTGGTTCTAGTTTTAATTCAGCAAGCACTATAGTAAGTATAAATTTTTTTCTTGTTTTATTTTTTTTTTTTTTAATTAAAATTAATTAAAATAAAAATTAAAAATAAAACATGTTAATGTTAGAATAATAATATAAAAATATTTTAATTTTTAATTATTTGATCTATTTTAGTATTTACGAGAAAGATTTAAAGTGGATGTACCGCATCGTTTTAAGCCATATACATTTATGGGACCAACATTTTGTGATCATTGTGGATCTATGCTTTATGGATTTTTTAAACAGGGTGTGAAATGTGAAGGTAAGTTTTGATTATTCTTTTGCATTCAATATCTTTATTGTCAAATTTTTAACACATTATATTATATACTAATTTTGAATACTTTGGTAGTACACAAAACATACTTCGAAATGCTAAATTTACGTATAGACCAAAAATGCTTCCTTATATATGATTAATGAAATTTCTGTTGTTATTATCGCTTTTTGTTTATTTTGATATTGTAATTTGTATTTAAAGTTGTATTTTTGTATAGTTGTTGTAATTTTAAATAATTTTTAAAGATTTGTTCCTATCTAAAAAGCAAAATTTGTTAACTTCACTCATTGCTGCCTACTTTTATAATTACTCCGCATTCGAAGAGGATTTTATTTATTTATTTGTAGTGCCAGATAATAGTAAATGTTGCCTGATAATATTAATCCTTTGCCAATTTGACATTTGGACTTCTTATTAAATTATTTTAATAAACACTATATTTTATTATTAGATATGATCCGACCAGCATTCGATTAAAATGTCGTCACTTTACCACTGAGCTATCGGTCAGATCAAGAATTTATATTTTAAAAAGGAGATCATTTAGAATCCTGAAATCCCATCAAATATAATTTCTTGATATAGATTTTGATTGAAGTATATCTATAATTTTGCATCACTTTTATTTACAATTTCACAATTAACAAAATTCAATCTTTTTTGTTTAAATTAAAGAGATTTTACCCTGTAATAAATACATAAATTACATAACTTTCAAAAAACCGTATATGTAAAAAAGTGTTACCGTCTTTAAAGTTTTATAGAAATTAGTTTATGAAATACGCTATTTCTACTATTTTTGAAATTATTAATATTAAAGCTATATAATTTTTTTAAATATATTTTTATATTTGTTTGGATATAAAATGTATTATTGTGTTGTAATAATTTCAGTGATAAAAATCAATATTATTTCTGTTTATTAAAATAAAAACTATACTTAAGAATTAAGTGTCTTATATTACTTAACCTAATTATAAATATTTAACTTAATCCAAAATTAGATAACGGTAATAGTACTAAACGTTTCTAATTGTATTTTAACCCACAATTAATGCTAATTAGTATTGTTTTATCTTTATTGGGTATGTATTGACGTTCAGTATTTCAAATTTACTCCGTTAAAATTACCCGAGGCTTATACTTAATTTATTTTAAACACTTACTTTAAAAACCACCAGGCCCCTATTTCATAAATTTTGACTGGTGAAAATTTGATAAAGTTGTTACAATAGTCTGACAATTTTAATTTTAAAAACCCTTAATTATTCTGAACTTTGATTAAATTGTAGGTTTTACAACTTTTCACCTGTAAATTTTCGGATTGTCAATTTTTATGAAATAGGGCACAGATATCACTATTTAGTATAATAACATTAAGATATCAAAATATCTATAGCGTTATTCTTTGAATCTTAATATAATTTTTGAAATAAATTATTGTGTCTTGTGTCTAGTATTTATAATTGATATATTTTTTTTTTAGCTTTTGAATTAAAATCTGTAAAAGTATTTCAGTAGAAAACCCTTGATCTTGTATAAAATTTTTTAATAGACTTTTTTAAAACGTTTACTAAATATTAACACGCTACAATGGCTTCTTATATTTTATCAATATCGTGGGTATCAATTATCAAATATTAAATATCATTGAAAGTTTGTATTCGTTTTATATTAATGAATGTTGTTTTTAATGAATTATAATGTTTCAAAAAATCTTTCATTGTTTTATAAAATAATTTTTAAATAATATATAGATTTCCATTCATAGAAAATAATATTAAATATTTTATTTCAAGTTAATTTTGATTAAAAAGAATCTCACTTTTAAAAGCTCTAAATTCAAAAACTAACAAATTTAAATACTCCTTTATAATTATAATCTTCTAAAAGTTATAATAATATAACAAAATTCGTATGAAAAATAATAACTTATATCAAAAAAATATTTTATTCGAATGAAGCACCATCTATTGCCAAATAAAGTAAACTTACCGAGTTTTTTTTGCCGAGAAAACTGACAAAAGAATGGTAAAAAATAAACGTTTGAGGAAATTTTTGAAAGCTTTCAAGTTTAAAATGAAAAAAAAAAAAATAAATATTAAAAAACAAAAAGGCAAAAACAAATTTTATTTAATTAGAATTTGTCAAAAAAAGAATTTGCCAATTTTAATCAAACAAAAAAAAAAAAAAAACAATAAAAAAAAATTTAAAATAAAATGTAATAAAAATCGTAGGTAAAAACAACAATTTTGATTTTAATGAGAGAAAATTTAAATTGAAAACAAAAAAAGAAAAATGGTATTTTGATAGAAACTTGTACTAAAATGGTTTTAATTTTATTTAAACTATTTATTTTTATTGTAATTTATTTTGGCAATAAAATTAAATTTATTTTTTGACAAACGTAAATTTGTTGTATTTGAAAAGGCGTCACAATAAAAAAAATTCCTTTTTCGTTGTTGTTATTCTGCAAAATAAAATTTATAAATGTAAGGTATGTTATTTTAGTTTATTGCAGTTAATTAAGAAATACAGAGTGGCGCAAAACGACCAATATGGTTTGAATGTTTAATAACTTTTTTATTTAATGGTTAATTATTATTATTATTTTTTTGTTATACAGTGTATTAATGAGGAATATTTTAAGCTTAAGTAGAAAAATGATGTCCTGCTAGTGGTGACCATTTTCGGCTTTGCAAAATCGTGCTCTTTTCAGTACATTTTCCATAACTTTTCGTAATTTTTGATCGCTGTTCTGTTGTGTACTGTTCACATTTCCAATTTCCCAAATTTTCTTCACAAAATTCTGAAATAAAAATAAAAAATATAAATAAATTTAAAAAGTTATATAACATTCAAAGCATATCGGTCGTTTTGCACCACCCTGTAGTATTTTATACTGAATTTAATTTATTGTAGTTAGATTTAAATTACAAAGTACAGTTTCATATACCGCAACTGAGCGTCTTTTTGTTGGAGCAAAATGCCATATAATTATGCGCTTACTTCTGGATGTTGTATGTTGGGCACTTATATATGTGTAATTAGTGCGGGATTTTTTTATTGTCTAGACTAAAATTTTAAAATAGGGTATTTTATAACTACCCTACCGTAAAATGTTTAAACGTGAACTAATTTAGTATTTATTAAATTAAATTATTAAAATGCTTTTAAAAATTGAAATTTAAAGAAGCCCTTTAAATTTATAATTTTTTTAAAACAATTCTACCTTCAAATATAATTTAGTTAAACTAATGTTTTAAACTAGAACTATAGAAAAATCTAAAAAAATGTACATTACAAAGCTTTGAATGACTGATTGTGTGTCGACCAATGCGTTTTACAGATCTCAAAGTCTGATTACTCGAATCTTAAATTATGACTTAAATTTGTACTGTCATTTCTACTGTCAATTTATTTTGTATCTTAAGAATTATTTCTGTAAAAAAAAATTGCGTTTCTTTTTATTCTCAGATTATCCGTATTCTGTTTTTTTTTTTCAAATGAGAAGTCAGAGTTCGTTCAAAGTAAGATCTGTGAGCTAGATAGATTTTTCTCAAATTAAATTAAATTTCTTTATAATTCTAATTTATTTATTAATTTTACAAAATAAAAAATATTTTGGATAAAATACCATAATATAAGAATTGAAATTTCCAGCTCTAAACGTTTCTTTTTCAATTCAGAGCTTCAGAGTTCGGATATAACTTTGATCTGAGCATAGTTTTCGCTGAGCGCTCGACATCTGATATGAGCATAGATCTGAATACCAAAAAAAAACACCATTAGTTTCCTCTAAAAAAACGCCCTTATACATAGTTTTAATTCAAAAGAAATTTAAAAGAAACAGACCGATTTTTATCTGAAAAAAACATGAAAAAGCCAACGTAAATGTTTGTTTTTTAATATGTCTCGTGTCGTAGGTTCCTATTCAGGTCCAAAACATTAAATTAAGAACTTTGGATCGAATGATTGTCACTATAATCTATATCATAACTTTATTAATTTCAAAAATTATTTATTTATAAAATCATTTTTGATTTTGTATACGTAAATGACTTATTTATGACGTTTATGAAAAATGATATTAATGTTTGACGCATAATTGTTGTATGTTGTAACGTTTTTGATGTCAAAAAATTAATTAAACTCATACGTCAAAACTCATAACATAAATTATTGGTTGTTTTATTAAAAATTAAATTGTATGCAAATTTTTTTAATCTTAAATAAGTCATCGTTTTTAGTTTTGTCCAAGGAAACATTTTTGTGTACAATTTTCAAAATTTTTTTAATTAATCTTCTTTGAAATTATTTTTCTTATTTATTACTTTTCAATTCAATAGTTTAATATATTTTTTATGAGATATTCTGTAAAATGTTTAAATTTAAATATGCATATATATTTCTATTGAAATGCTTATCATATAAATTAAAATTATTAAGAAAAAGTAATTATATTGCAAAACATTTTATTCCTCAATAAATCTGAAAAAAGAGGTGTTTTTTTTTTAGAATTAAACATTTATATATATATATATACTTTTTTGAATACATTTAAATTTATTAGGTTGTTGTTTACACAATAAATTTATTCAATCTAAATTTCAACAAATTTCTGAACAAATTGATGATTTTAAATTTCTTTTAAAAATTTCAAAGTCATGATGGCACACTAGCATTGCGAAATGTCTCTTAAACAAACTGTTTTGGTTTTTATTAATATATTCTGTAGCACTGAAGGCAAAGTTTCCACCTTTTTAGGTAAATTAACAGTATATAGAAAATAAAACTGAACTATAATAGCAAAATATATTGTATTTTAGAAATATAAAAAATGTATTTTTAAAAATATAAATAAAAGTGTTATACATAAAGTTCATTATATTTGTAAAAAATATTTGAATCGTATTCGTAAATGACAAATGTCGAATTATTTAACTGCCTTAAGGCTTGGTAATAAATTTTTTATTATTTATGGATTCAATGAATTTTTTCATAAGCCTGGAATAAGGGTTATAATCTTTAGAATCGAACTCAACTTCAGTTGAGCAGGATAACTATATTCATTTTATGCATTAACTAATTATATATTAGAAGCCCATTGTTTATAATTTTGACATTTTAAAGATTCGCAGGGGCGTTTGTACACTTTTGTATAACAAAGCATAAATAAGAAAAAATTGCGCCGAAGTTTATGCAATTTTTTTTTCATTTTTATATCGTAACTTTTAACATAATAAACCTATCCCTAAAATTCCGTTCTGTTTGCCTTTTTGGATGTTAATTAGAAGTTTAATATATAGAAATGAAATTTTAACTTATGGATATTGGTATCGTAAAAAAATGGATTTTGTCGAAGAATTTTTTTCTTAGCTTCACCCCTTATGGTGACATTTTTTAAACACAACTTTTAAAAGATAATATCTATAGTTTTGCCAAAGGGTATTTTAATTTACCGTTTTGCGTAACTGAATTGTTGCAAATTGTTTTAGATCCCTAATATCTTCCAAACAGTTTAAGTAAGAAACTTGAAATTTTGAGAGAAGCTAGATCTGAAATATTTATGTGTTGCCATTTGTTAAGGAACTATAAAAAAACATAAAATGAGCTCATTTTAAATACTTATTACTTCTCTACCTGCTCCAATTCCTTTTTAGTTAATATGGGATAATTAGTGGTAGATGTCATTCTGAAAGATATCAGTCTCTAAAGAACTCTAATTACAAGGAATCTCTTTGCGCAATTAGAAGATCTATACTACACCAATGACATCTGCCTGCTATTGCATACCCTTAATAACATGCAAGATAAAATTAACCAACTAGTAACATTAGCTAGGAGTGTGTGCTTTGACATCAACAGCCCACGTCAACTGGTGATAAACAGCATACCACTCAAACATGTAAATAACTTTTACTACTGAGGCTGCATCATAAATAATAGCGACAGCATAAACACCAAAATTAAAAGTAGAATTAAGAAGGCCTAAGCAATGTTGGGTCGCTTATAGTCAATATGGAAAAATACACAAATGCCCAGGTGTACAAAATTATTAGACAAACAAACAACATCACACAAAAATTACAGGGTTTTCCTCAATAAGTGTTAAGAATCTTATGCAAAGTATACTGGCTAAATACAATAAAGTAAAATTATAAATGATCTAATATAAGCTTGCCAAAATAAAGCCGATTGGGCAAGAGATCAAAGGAAAAAAGCGGAGCACTTAAATAAAGCGCACACTTAGAAAGCCTCAAGAATGCATAGCAAGGAACCCTCAAGGCACCTCAAAATGAGGTCACGCCATTACCATTGGAGGTGAACTATATTAAAAGAACTGACCTCAATTAGAAAAACATGAAAGGAAGCAAATATAACTGCTCCGAATAAAGTTAGATAGAGCCGCCTATTAGATATCCTATGCTAATGACAAAAAACTAAAACTTTAAAAGGCTTTTCTTAAAATAAAGAAAGTTTTCTGTTTTTCCATTTTTTTTCAATTCTACTAAAAATTTTAATGGCATTTAATTCAAAATAAAATTTTTTGTGTTGCAATTTATATTTTTAAAAATATTTACAAATTAAATGAGATGGAGCTCTTTAAAATTGTGCATTTTATAGAAATAATTAATAATTAATTTTTTCGACAAAAAATATCAATTTATTAGAACTAAACATGTGTTTTATGATAAAATACCCAAAAAAAATCGTGGATCTGTGAAAAGTTAAAAATTGGAATTTCAATTTTTATTTTTTGGCTTTATTGAATTGTTAAAGTTTAAAAAATAGTCGTTGTATCTATGCCAATTTTACCATAGATAAGATCCATATGACTTGACTATACCATAAATATAAACGATTATTAAAAAATTAATTTAGCGAACAACAAATTTTGTTAAATCACGAAATTGGAATAAAACAAAATTTCGAAATTGGGATTTAAATATAATTTTCTTTTGATTTTAATTATCCATATGACAAGGTGTAGAAAAATACAACAGCCCATTATTAATTAATTAAAAAGTTCAGATAGTTGATTTTCTTTTATCAAAATAAAAACATATAAAACTAAGCAAATAAAAATGAAATATTTTAAAATATAAAAAAAAATAAAATTAGAATAGGTAAGAAAATAGGATAATATTTTGTTCTAAAAATAAAAAAAAAATCAAAAAATAGAATATCAAAAAAAAAAAACTGAATAATATTTTAAAACGTGTCGCTAATTTATCCATAATTATACGTGATGTTATTCTCATAGATTCTGTTTTTTATTTTCACTGTTTATTTTTTTTTATTTCTAAAACATTTTTTTATGAAATCAAATTTTTTAAAATTTACAAAATTTTATTTTAGTCGAATTAGACTATTGGTTTTGGCTAGACCTATTAAAAAACGAGGAAGAGTGTAGTAGAGTAGACTGTAAAAACTCTGGGATACCGGTTAGATCGTAAAATCGACATTGTATCATTTTGGTGAATTACTTTTGACAAAATTTAAATTGCACAACTTTTGACAAAATTTTAATTGCAGCGCTTAAAACTTCCTCCACTACACTAACTTTATTTTATTCAGACGTTGGTCATTAAAGTTAACTACTATTGATATAGAATAACGCTCAAATAAAAAAAGAGGTTGTATGGCAACTACTCGAACCCACTGCACTATCCCAACTTAATTTTACACAAACTTAGGCCATAAAATTAAACTATTTTTGGCTAAATTTCAGACACCCTGCTTTATTAGGTATAGAGTTATACCAATGTAAAAGGAGAAATTGTATGACAGCAACTCGAACGCACTGCACTACCTCAACCAAATTTTGAACAAACTTTGGCCATTAAATTAAACTATTCTTAAAGCTTTGGCCTTTAAAAAGCAATGAACTTAAATGAATAACCGAAAAAATGAAAAAAAAAATGTCCACCACAGAACCAATCGCTCTTACAGGATACGAAAAATCTTTCAAAGATCTTTTACAAGTAGCAATTTTTTATCTAAGCAGTTATTAAAAGTAACGCAATTAATAGTAATTAATAGTCACATAACTTTATGTAAAAAATTTTTTGAAAATAAAGAAACTCTGTATTGTGATAATAACTTCCAATAAAATTTTTGAAAGATTTCTATACATGCACGCAAAACCTTTTCATCTATCAGAAAAACTTTTATATGTAAAAATATGTAATTATTAATTTTTTTTTAAATATAATAAACGGGACACCTGTGTAAAAGGTTTTATATAATAAGTTTTATGTACTATTTTTGGTTTACAAAATGTTCGCAAAAAACCTTGTTTTATGTGCACAGACAGACAGACCCACACACACAAAGACGAACATCATTAAAAAAACACGTTTTATGAGTTTCTGCACTTCGGTGTAATGTATACATGCAAAAATATCAGGGTTAAATTTTTTGAGCGAAAACAATATCTGCCGCTTACTATACTTTGTATAAGCGGTTGGTAAAAATATAAGTTTTAAAAAAATATTTTGAATGAAAGTTGGACTGGCAAAGTAATTTATTAAAAACAAAATAAACTTAATTAAAAATAAAAAAGAATTTTATTAGCGTTTTTCAAAAAAAAAAAAAAAAAACAAAATTAAAGAATACCTGTTTATATATTAATTATATTTAGTATATATTTATTTTTTGTTAGTTTTGTTTTTTTTTTTTGAATTGTTTAATAATAACCTTAAATATTGCACAGGTATTCTTTGATATTGTTAAATTTAATAAATATTTAGATATAATGTATAATTATATGAAATTTATTTATTAAAGTTGTTGTTAGAAACAAAATTAGCTTTTTTTATTTTTAGGAATTTTAGTACACTATAGAGAAAATTAAAATATTTTTTGAAATAAAATTTTAAGGAATAGGTATTTTTGAAAATGTTGATTTTTTATTGATTCATACAAAATTTAGATTTTACGAATTTATTTAGGAACCACTGAAATCCAGCTTGCAAGATTCTATTTTTTTTATGATTTATAAAACACGTTACGACTTACGTTTTAACTCAAAGCCCATACAACTGGAGTAATGTACTTGAAATATATAAAAATTTTTTTGACCGTGATGTCAATCAATTAGAATATGATTTATTTTTTTTTAATTAATTTTGATTATTGTCGTGGTATAATAAAACTGTTATTGCCAAAGCCCAAAATTAATTGAAGTTATTAAGAGATATGAGTTTATTTCTATTCAAGCCTTTGAACTGTTTAATTTTTTTCTATATTTCCATCGTAAATTAAATTAATTAACAGCATACAAGGAAGCGCTTCCGGTTGAAATTTTAAATTTTTTTTGCGTTACTCAAAATTAAAAAAAAAAACATTAAAACTATATTTAAAACTTTACCTATTTGAATTTACTTAAATATTAAAATTCCTGATTTAAAAAACAATTCTTTTATACAAAAATATTGTGAGTTTGGAAAACAGGAAAAAGATTTTTTTCATATTTTTGAAAAACTACATGAACAGCTAATAAGTAAATAGCTAAACTTAACTCTTTATAAAATAATAGATCTTAATTATAATAATGATTTTATTTTGTTTGTTGAAAGTCTGAAAAATCCCTAATGTCATAACAAAAAGTTCTATAAGGTTTATTTTAAATCTTAGCTCTTTTCAAACTGAAATAGACAGCGGCTTTTATAAGCCTTATGAATATAAGTAAAATATACATATAGCGTTGCCAAACAGTGCTTTTATTTATAGTTATGAGAAACTCAATTTACGCAAGGTTTTAAACTCTTCCGGCTTAATCTAGAAACTTAAAATTTTTCTAGACATTAGATCCTAAGAATTTAGTATGAGTCATTTAAGAATTTTTTTTCCAGCTCCCACTATTTACGAGCTGCAGGGGGTCGGAAATTAAAATTTCCTTTTTTTTAAACTTCTTTTAACTTGAATAGAACTTAATAGAACTCCTTTTTTTTAAACTTCTTTTAACTTAACTTAACTTGAATAGAAAACTTATAGCTCTAATAAAATATTTTAAAATGTGTTAAATGTCTCTTGCATTTTAAACGTTTTTGCTTATATAATAAAATGTTAAGAAAACATCCAAATTTTGATGCAAGGGGAGGTTAAATCTAAATCAACATTAGTTTAATCAGAAAGTATTTCGGTATCTTTCCTACTTAAGGACTTAAGCCCTAAAGGCTTAGAATTAAAAATTTCCCATTTTAAAAACGAGTATTCTTTTAAAATACCTAACTTTATAAAGAAGATACTCTATTTAAATTGAAAAATAACTATATTTAATCATTATTAGTAATTCCATAAACTTTTTAAATACAACTAACATAATGCAAATATAGGAAAAAATTTGCGGACCATTTGCGAACCGCTCATTTGCGCAAATGAGCGGACCATCTGCGAACCGAGGAGGTCCGAGTTCAGTTCAATATTTAGTTAAAAAAAAATAATTTTTCCTTTACAAATCCCCAAAATATTAATTTTAAATATAAATATATATATAACATAAACAAAATAATTAATATTGTAATTTTAAATAAATAGAAAGTATTTAATTTAAGAATCTAAAACACCAAATAGGTAAAGGACAAATATAATATCAGGCAATATTTACGATTGTCCTGGTACTAATAATATTTAAATAAATAAATAATAAAAAATATAATTACTACTATTGAAAGTTTTCCTGAATATTTTTCATTTAAATATATCTCCACAAAGTTTAAATTGCATATAAATATAAAATGAATGTCAATGTCAATCATTATAATAACAAAATAATATATTCAAATGACAATTCAAAAATAAACAAGAATTATTTCTTTAAATTCCAAAAAAAACTATTTTTAAATACTAAAAATTTATTATTAGAATTAAAAAATAACTAATAATAAACTTTTATCACATTACAAATGTAAAATGTCAAAATATTTAGAATGTAAATTGACAAAATGTCAGAATTGACAGAATAATTTTCATTTCCATTTAAAATTAAATAAAACAAAAAAAATTATTTAATTAAATGTTTTTTTTTTAAATTTTTTCACCTTAATATAAAAAATAAATTCATAAAATACTACGAAATTTCATAATAATTCTTTTCATTTCTAAAATTCCTCAATATTTTGTTGTTGTCTTATTTTTTCTGCTATTGTCAACGATTGTTTTTGTTATTAGCTAATTTTAATTTTTTGATTTTTGCCTACGTAAAGAAAATATAAAAGAAAAACTGCCAAAAACAATTAAATGACGAAAGCAAAATATTTTCAAAATTTTAGAATTGTTACCAAAAAAAAAAAAATATTTAGATTTTAGACATGTCAGAAAAAAGCATTGTTAGGTCTATTACGAATAATAATTATAATAAAAAAAATTTATTACCTGTCGCTTGTCACCTACTCAAACTCATAACAAACGAAAAAATTCTAATAGTTATAAAAAATTAAAATAATTTATATGAATTTTGATTAAAGAATTCTTTCAAAAATTTCAAAAAAAATAAAAAACTAAAAATAGTTAAAAAATTTTTAGTGGGTCAACGTAAGCTAAACAAGTGTCAAAAAAGATAAATTTAATGTCAGTTTAATTTAATTTATTTATTTATAAAGAGTCCTTTATTTAATACAATGCAATAAGGGAGTCAAGCATATCTTTCCTTTTCAGGCCGATAAATACTATTTATTAATTTTATAAGTAATGTTATTTATTTCTTTATATATTCGGTGATCAAGGTGATTTTGTAAGTAAAATATCTCATGATCTGCAAGAAAATAGCACCCGTACTCCTCAGTTAATAAGTTAAATGCTTATAAATGCCACTACACCACTTTAATTTTTTTTAATTTAATATTTTATTTAATATTTTACATATATTTCATTGAATACTTTCTTTAATTATTTTATTTAATTATTTTTAATTTGATATTGTGTTCTTTAAAGTACAGAATTTAAAAAATTAAACTAAGTTATGTTTGACACATTTATTCAGCAAAGAAAATGGCGTCCGTTAAATACAGAGTTAGATAGTGGAGTAATATAATTTGTTCGCAATTTTTAAATTTTATAAATTACGTATAATTAGTACGCTAATAGTTCGTACACTATCCCAATTTTTATAAATATAAAATTTGACATTTAAAATGTGAAGTGAAATAATTTTTAACAAAATTTATACAAAAGGCATTGAAAATAGCCAATGTAAACCTATGTTAATTGTTAAATAAATATTTATTAAAGTTTGAATGCCAAAATTGAAAAAAGAATGTTTTGTATAAGTTATAACTAGAAGCAATTAAAATTCATAAAATATAAAAAAAAGTATGAGACATTCACAGAAATACCAAAAAAAAAAAAAAATAGTTTGTTTTTTAATTTTTGACGTTGTACACTATTTACATAAATTTTTTTAAATGTTAATTACTTCGGGATGTCTCAATTCCAAATTATGGGATGATTAATGGAATTTGGCTTTTATAGTTTAGTTATTAAATGTATTTAATTTATTTTTATTTTGGTTTCGTTAACCTTATACACTCAAGTTCACATTTCACACACTTTCACTCATTCTTCACACACTTTCGTTTGCTCTTGAACTATTAAGCAGACTCATACAAAATTATCGAAGATCTAATTCACTATACAGATCATAATTTTTGATCATATGAAATGCTAATCTGTGTCAGTATTTTCGCGTTAGACCGTACATTCACTTGTTCTTACTATGTACCTTTAAATAAATTCAGAATAAAGCTACAGTCTCAGTCAATTTTTGTAAAATCTGGTTACTTCTACAGTTAAAGCGTAAATGAATATGGGAAAGTACATGTTTCTTTTAATCTTAACTTTAAACTGATGTCGCATTTATCTGACAACCTTGTCACTTCTACTGAAATTACTACTTTTAACTATTTTTTTTTATAAAATGTGGTTTTAGGTAAATTTTCTAGCATTGTTACCAGAAAAATTGTATATGTAATTAGAATTAAAATTTTATGTAAGCAACGCCCTCAAAACAATTATTAAAGTAGAACTTAAAAGCAAACTTTCAAATCAAATATTAAATATCTATTGTGAGCGCGCTATTTGTTATTTGACCCTCATAAGATTTATGAAGAGTTGAAACTTTTTTTTAAATTAATTATTATATTAAAAAATGTTTCTTTTAAATCAATAAGTTTCATATATTACCAATATATCAATAATATTTCTATGATATTTTACGTCATCTAATTGTCATTATTTGACTTTTAAGTCTTTTTAACTTGCGCCAAAAATTTTTATTAAAAACTTTTGAAATAGATTGCATTTATTTTGAATGTTAGATTAAGTATGCAATTTAATAGATATGACATTTGAAAAATGTCTTCCTTGGCAATAACAGTACATTTATAAATTTTGTTATATAAATCCTTGTAATTTTATAAAAATGATTTTGTATTTTTTTTTTTTTTGTTTAACATAACAAAAATCCAATTAATTTTTTTGAGATTTTACAAATTGCTAAAAAAAAAATTTTATTTATAAAAAATCATTTTCTATTTTTCAATGTTCTTTAAGAATCGTAAGACCGTTTAAAATTTTTTTAGAAATAAAATATCGATTATAGAAGTTAAATTTAATTAAGATGACAGGGGCGATAATAATCGTTTATAACTCATATCTAAGTCAATGATTAGTTCATTTTATATAGGATTCGATTCTCAAATATAATCGATTCCCAAATGTTAATGTCAACTGAAGCCTGGTATAAGTGACTTTTTAAAGGCCCTATAAAAAAATCTCTTACTTAATCGATTCCCTCTCAATCTAAAACAATGCGATGAATCGAAGTAAAAATCAATACGTCCTTGACATTGAAATGCGATTAACTTAAATTAGGACATAAACGTAGTGCCTTTAATTTAAAGAATTTAATTCTTTAGTTTCGGATAAGTTGTTTTATACCATAAACATGAATTCATTTTCTTATTTATCTTTACCTCAGGTATTGCTGCGATTTTTTTTTTCTTTTATATGTTTAATTCTTTTATATGGCCTTCAAAAAGTCACTTACACTAGGCTTTCTAGGCGTTTTTCTAATCGTTATATTCACTCTATTTATTTATAATTACAATACTAATTATTTTGTTTAAATTATATATTTGTATACCTAAATTATATTTGGTCACCATGGGGATAGTTTGTAAAGAAAAATTATTTTCAATTAAATAAATTCCTGACCTGTACGGGAATCGACCCCGCACTTCATTGGTTGGCAAACCAAATGCTTACCCACTAACCCACCGAGGTCCCAATTTTGTTTTATATTACGATATAATTATACGATACCATATTTTATTAGATATTATCTGGCCAGAGTTAGAACCTGAGACCTTCGCCTTTAATCTTAGGCAACTTAACTACAACGCAATTTATCATATTGTTGGAATTTATTCTTTCCAATTAAAATTAACATAAATATAATAAAAATACACCTTTATATAGATCTAAAAAAAATGTTCCGCATTCTGCGAATTGACAGTGTCAACTATATTTTGTTTTTGTTATTCTTATCAATGACCTTAAAATATTTAATCTTAAAATAATAATGTCGCCAATTAAATTAGCAAAATAAGATCAACATTCAAACAATGCGCTTAAATATTTTTAAACAAAAAAGAAATGATTGCGCCTAATTTCAATTATGAATTTTTTTTTTTTTTTTTTTTTTTTATTTTTCTGTCTATTGAAAATTGAAATTTATATATTTATATTTTTACATGAAAAACTATTTTTAAATTAAAAAAAAAAAAATATTGAAGACAAATATTTCTAATAATAATTTTTCGAATTCTGCTATTTTTCATTTTTTGTTCAGTGGGAAAGAGAAATAAATAATTAATAACAATAATTACAGTTTTTTGTTTTGCAGAATAATAACAGAAAATTTAAATGTTATTTAGAATTTGAATTTTACTAAATGAAATAAATTAAAGCAAATATTTTACGTCATTTTTGCAAAAAAAAAAAACCAAGTTGAATTTACAAGAGTAAGGCCAAATATGATATAAATAAATATCTGCGTCTATCGAATGTCTTTCAATTTTCATAAATTAAAGTTGAACAAAAACGGTGCTTAAGGAATCTACTTCACTTCGTTAAAATATCGAATTATACCGAAACTGCATATTTGTGAAGGAGTTTATATATTTTATTTATTTATTTATTTATTTGTAGTACCAGGCAATAGTAAATATTGCTAGATAATATTAATCCTTTGCCAATTTAACATTTGGACTTATTATTAAATTATTGTAAAATTCACTTTATTATACCCGTATGAATATATAGTCAAAGGGTATAATAAATTTGCCATTACATTTGTGACGCAGAGAAAAAGGGGGGGTAGATATATACTCAAGTGTATGGATCGGATCAGAATCGAAAAATAAATTGATTTAGCTATGTATGTCCGTCCGTCCGTCCGTCCGTCCGTCCGTCCGTCCGTCCGCACGATAACTCAAAAACTAAAGGAGCTAGAATCTTAAAATTTTCGCAAATTCGTTTTTTTGCTATAGCCGTCATCGCTATTTAAATCCAGCCATTTTGGTCCATGGGTTCGGGTAGCTGCCATACAACTTCTTTTTTTATATGAGTATTACTCTGTACCTATAACAGCTGCGTGTCTGAAATTTTGCCAAAAGTAGTTTAGTTAAATGGCCAAAGTTTCTGCAAAATTTGGTTGGTCTACTGCAGTGGGTTCGAGTAGCTGTCATACAACTTCTTATTTTATATGAGCATTACTCTCCACCTAATGAAGCTGGGTGTCTGAAATTTTGATAAAAGTAGTTTAGTGTAATGGTCAAAGTTACGGCAAAATTTAGTTGGTCTACTGTAGAATGTTCGAGTAGCTGCAATACAACTCCTTCTTTTATATGAGCATTACACTACACCTAATGAAGCTGGGTGTCTGAAATTTTGCCAAAAATAGTTTAGTGTAATGGTCAAAGTTACATCTAAATTTGGTTGGTCTACTGCAGAGGGTTCGAGTAATACAACTCAATCTTTTATATGAGTATTCCACTACACCTAATAAAGCTGTATGTTTGAAATTTTGCCAAAAGTAATTAATCGGATGATATAATGTATATGTTACGGTCATACGGGTATCCCAGAGTTGACGCAGTCTACTCTACTACACTTTTCCTCGTTTTTATTAGATATGATCCGACCAGGGTTCGAACCGGAGACTTTTCGATTAAATATATCTTTTATATTTCATTTTTGTAATAACATATTTTATTACCAAATTTAAGATATTAACTTCAGATATCTATACCAGTACTATACAGAGTGCCCCCTTAGCTAGTTCAATAATTTGGTATATCTACATATTTAATTACCAAGTTTTGTATACAAACGTCATTATACAGGATGTGCCACTTAAACACCATATCCGTTACAGAGCAAGTAGGTAAAGAAAAATGCATCAAAAAATTGTGTTGGAGGCTTGAACCCCCGATATCCGATTTTTGTGATCCTTTAAATATTGATATTAATTGCTTATTATTGAAAGATCCACTTTATATTGAATACTCTCCAATTCAAAAATTGTTTTAATAACAACTACAATACTGACAATTATACCCTGTCCGTACCTTAAGAACAAGTCGGGAAAAGAAGGAAACTTATAGATATATAATATTCTTATTATTTAAATTAATCTTAATGAATATAAAACTATGGTGCTAATTTTAGAATTTTTGCAAATTTTAAAACATTATATTTTAATTGATAAATTTTTAAAAAAAAACTCTCCTATACACTTCAAATTCGTTGATATTGATCTTATACTTTTTAATTTTGTTTTAAATTAAAAAAAAAAAATGTATAAAAATACAAATTATATTCATTCTAAAAATAAATTTTCAAATATCATCTTATTCTGAAATTTGTATATTATGCACTGCACAACAAGGTAAAAAACTAATAAAAAAATAATATAAAAAATATATTCAACATTTTTATTCGCAGGAAAAGCAGGAAAAAAAATTTTCAAAAAAAAACGGTCACATGTTTAATGTGTATAGTGATTATTAAAAATACCAGAAATTTTTTTTAAATATATTTTGTGTTGTCTTTTTTTTAAAAAAGTCATGAACTTTTTGTAATAAAAATAAAATGTTAAATTTTGTTGTAAACATGTAAAAAAAATTCGATCTTCTGGTAATAAATTGCATTTTTATTTTTGTATCTTTCGGAAATTTATGAACCATGATTCTTTTTTTTTTTTTTTTTTGACTGTTTATTCAATGAATTAAAAAAAAATTATTGTGACAGTTTTATTTCTTTTTAGAATATAAAATTTATAATTTTTTTAATTTTTAATTACATGAAAGCAATGATATGTATTTTTTATAATCAAAAAATATAAATGTAGGATTTTTTAATAAAATTCAAATATATGATAGTAATAAAATGTAAAAAATGATATAAAAGAAAAATATAAAATTATGTTGAAATATAATTGTACAAATTTACTATTAGAAATGTATACACTATGCCAAAAAGGAGTTTTTAACTCGGTAAATTTACCTCAATAAAAAAGTAATTAGTACTTAGACAGGTTTTGAGCTAAAGTTTGTCAATTAAAATTTAATTTGTTTAATTAATATAATATGTGTTCAATTTATGTGATATTAAACCATTTTCTGGAGTATTTAATGCTCTTTCATAGTGATTTATGGAG
Organism: Dolichopus griseipennis; assembly: GCA_963082915.1. Classification (NCBI taxonomy): domain Eukaryota; kingdom Metazoa; phylum Arthropoda; class Insecta; order Diptera; family Dolichopodidae; genus Dolichopus; species Dolichopus griseipennis. The sequence continues at coordinate 52,867 of CAUJBZ010000099.1, forward strand.
TACAAAATTGTTTATACTCAGATTCAGGCTTTTTATGTTTATTAATACAAACTCTTATGAACTTTCTTTTAAATATTCGTGATTTTCCAATTAATTATCAACTCACGTTGCTATCATTAGGAACTGGTATCTTCTAATTATTTTATTTATTTAATTTTAAACTTCATCAGACCCATTTAAATCATCTTAGCCTAGAAAAATTAAGAAAAACAGTTTTTGAGGATAAGAGGACCTATTAAATGAAAATTGTATTAAAAATAATATAGTAAAAAATTGCATACTTATAGGTTTATAGTAATTATAGTAGTAGGTAATCAAAAAGAAATGTTAATATAAAATATTTATATTAATTTACAAAAATTAACTAGACCAAAGTAATATGCAATAGCCAATTTTGTGTAATAGAAATTTTGACAATTTCGTTTTTCTGTTTTTGACAATAAAGTTCACAATAGTTCAAATAAGAAATCACAATAGTTCACATATGAATTTAAATATTTATTTTATTGTAACAACAAATATGGAGTAATTTCACGGTTTAATACAATTATATTTAAATTTACTCACATATGGTACGATTTTAGTCTTACACAATAAAAACATATCAAATAATTGATTTGCCATTTTATAAAACGTCAAAATTTGAAATTGCTCTATAATTTGGTGCAAATAATTTTTTGTTAATAAAACTACCTAACTATTATTTTGAATAATTTCATTAAAATTATATTACACGTTTTTATTAGAATGAAAACAATCTTTTGATTAAATTAATTTAATTTTTTGTGAAATTAAAGTAATTATTATTCCAAAAAAAAAATGTCAAAACAATTAACGGAAAGTGTCAAATCATAAACAAACGACCAAAAAAATGTAGAAAAAAATCGACAAAGAAATTCATGTTTTATTTTAGATTTCTTTCAAAAATTTTTTGTTCCAATAATTTATTCAAAAATCAAAAATACTGTTTAAATTAACATTGAAATATCTTGTATACATTTAATTTAAAACATATATGTATAATTATACATATTTATTTAATTTTAAAATTTTTCATATTACGTATATTTTGATTTATAAGATTTCATAATTAAAATTTAAAAAAAAAAAAACTAGACATTTTTTTTTTTATTTTTTAAAATCTGCTCATTTTTAATTTTATGATAAAATATGGCAGATTCGAAATTAAATGACGTATGTTTTGTCAGCAAAATAACAATAACAACAAAAACAATAATGAAATAATACAGTGTTTTCTTTTGAACTTTACATTCATCATAACAGAATATTCTGTAAAAATATTGACACATGTATATGAAAATAAATTTTTTTGATATTTACCAGATAAAAGAAAAATTGCAAAATGAGAGAAATTATTAAAAGAAAATTATATCAAAAAAGAGAAAGGAGAGAGAGAGAGAGATAATTAAAATTACGATTTACGAATAATGTAATTTTTTATATGAAATAAGACATTTACCCGTTTATACCTGTGAGAGTTTTTGTGTTCTTTTTATTTTTTGGCCTTTGATCAAATTATAGAACGTGACTAACGCAGCATTTTTTAATATTTTTATTTTTTTTTCGGTTTTTGGATTAAATGATAATTTTTTACAAGAGATTTTTCATTTAGAATATTAAATATTTAGTTGTTATTTTAAAAAATATGGATAAGAGCTGGGAATTTAATTTATTTTCATAGTTTAAATATTTCGGAAAAAATAGAAATAATTAGATAATTAACTTATGTATAAGTTAATTGTCAAGGTGAATGTCAAGGTGAATATTCGATCAGATTTTTTTTTTTTTTGTAAAATATGAAATATATACACAATATTAATCCTATTGAAATTATAAATTTTGTATTTTTGAGTTGTGAATAAAAAATTAGAAATATTAATGAGTTGGAATACTATAATGCTTTTCAAGAAAGGATAATTGATTTCAACTCAGTACCTAATATACTCAGTACTAATAAGATTATCTGCACCATAAGGATTTTTGAATTTGATAGTTGATTCTACTGGGACTTAACACGGGCCTCTTAAATAAGTCAGAAATTTATTCACTGTTCCATCACCCAGCTATTAAAGTTTTTTAAAGCAACATAATACAATTATGATCCCCAATATAAATATATATATAATAATATTATTCAATTCTGTTTGTAAATTCAATTTAGAAATAAAGGTATCCGGCTAGTTTATCGCAATAATAAATTCACAGCAAAGTTCATCGCAAGCAATTCATCTCAAGCAATTCATCGTAAGCAATTCATCGCAAGCAATTCATCGCAAGGAAATATTCATCGCGAAGTTTATTGCGATGAATATCCGATACCTAATATATTAGATTTTAGAGTTGAATTCTAAACCAGGATTACCGCTTTTTCCAGAATATTTATATGTGTGTTTGTATATACAATGTTAGAAAAAAAAAAATCGCGCGATTGTTCTGGCTACCAGAGTTAAATAATTAAATAATAATAAATTGCTTACGATGAATTGCTTACGATGAATTGCTTGCGATGAATTGCTTGCGATGAATTCCATCGCGATGAATTGCTTGCGATAAACGAGCCTAGAATCGAAATAAAGGACTATACTATTAAGTCCATACCAAGGTTATCTATATATTTTTCGATCATTACTTAGATTTGACAGGTAAATAATAGCAACTTGATCGGTTTAGAGTGTTATAATGTTTTATCAGCCTAAAAAATATTTGAATATTAAAAACTCTTTGAAATAAGTTTTGTCTGTAGGCAAACTCATCAGTAGGTATTATAGTTTTAGAATTTCTTAGAAAACTCCTGTTTCAGTTTTCGATGAATTCTTAAGATCTTTTTCTGTGAGTCATTACAAGAAATTGAAAATTATGAAAATTTACGGTAAAAAAGGTGAAGAAAATTTAGTGTCAATATCAGGTACAAGCCTAATAGGTACTGAAACCGCCTTAGTATATTTAATAAATGTGTCCTCTGTTATTTTATTATTTCACTTTCATAATATTTTGATATTAAATTAAATTCCATATAATAATTAAATTCGAAATAATTTGAAAGTACTTTTATTCTTTTATATTTAAATTTTGAATCATAAAAATGAATACTGAACACTTTCTTTCTCTGTTTATTTCTTTTTCATTCTTTATACAAAAACCGTAGAATTTATAGGCTTTGTATAATTTTATTGTACGTCTTCATATTTAACTTGAATTTCTTTCCCTGTTTAAAGTAATTAATTTACTCTTAAGGTTACCCTCCTTTGTGTGTTTTGACATTTATCATTCTTTGTTATTGACAGCAACCTTAATATTTTTTAATTTTTTTATTTAAAATCTGTTTATCCTAATACATTAATTTTCGTATTAATTTGATAAGTTGCAGTTGCTTAAGATTTTTACAATATATATACAATATTGAAATTGTACAGAATTTAAATTATAAAATAAATTTCTAGAAATTTATTAAAAATTTAAATAATTTTATGTACTACAAACCTAATTTTAAAGTTTAAAAGCAAACAAAAAAATATTCTTAAAAGAAATGAAACAGAAATTGAATTTAAATTATTTATTAATTTCCGAATTCAATAAAATTGATAATGATTTATAACATTAATAAATTATAAATGAATATTTCCAATAAGTACTATTAAGTGTTGATTGTTCATTTCAGTTCTGGGTAAAGAACAAAAAGACAAGAGATAAATCTGTAAAATATAACACGAATAAAAATATTAAAATAAAATATTTTGACCTATTCAATTTTTTAAATATTTTCGAAAAATTTCGAAAAATTTCGAAATGAGATTGTGTATTATAATAATATGAATATGAAAAATTCTCTTTAATTCTTTTTTAATATTTTCTATGAATTTTCTTTTTTCTTCGAATGTATGAATATTCGAATATTCGAAATTATATTTCCTAGGAAATATTTATGAAAAACTCTTTTACTAAAGATTTTCCTTTGTACTCAGATTTAACAGATAATCATTTTAAATCTATGCTTTTATTTTTCTGTTCTGTTCTGTAAAATAAAATTTGCTCAAATGTTCAGTTCAGTCTTCGAATAACGGTGAATGGGTAAAGTTATAATAAAAATATAGGAAACTTGCCACGATCGGATTATTTTAATTATAAATTTAAAAATTTTGTTTGTTTAAAACAGTTCTAGAAAAAAATAACGGTTAAAACAAAATTATTTAAGATAATCACTATTGAAAATTTGGATCTAGCGTCATTATTTATTTGTTTCGAAATTAGAATTTTAAATTTTAATTGAATTTTTTTGGTATTTTTAAAATTTAAATATTATATTTAAAAAGAAAATCTTAAAATATGTAGTGAAATTTATTATTAATATTTAAATTTCATTCTTTTATAGAAAAAGAAAATTTGTGTTACATAAGAAAATAATTTTTAAGTTTGGCATAATAAATTTTTACGCAATTATAAATTTATTATACAGTGTTATATTCAAAAAAAATCTTATACAGTGTTTTCGAAGATTTGAGTGAAAGTGAAAAAAAAAGAAAAGGGAAAAATTAAAAACCAAAAAAAAATAAAATAAAGGAAATAATAAAAATTAATAAAAATTCTTAGGGGTGTTTTTCATTTTATTTTTGAAAATATTCAAAAAAAAATATTTAGGTTATTAGATCTCGAAAAAAAAAAGAAAATAAAATTTAACTTTCTATTTTCATCTGAAAAAAAAAAATATATATATATAATTTAATATCAAATTAAAAATATTTAATACACGGAATTATGCCTCTATATACGGATTCTTCTGGTATTTATTGGGCTACAAGCAGTAGTGCAACCAGCTCTAACAGAGATCAATATTCATCATATTTACCTGGTGCTTATGTATCTTATAGTCGACCTTTAACATATTCTTTACCATCAACATCATCATTACGTACAAATTATTCTGCAACCAGTTCTAGATATCGTCCAAAACTTTCAACAATCACTGAAACACCATACAATTCCAGAGGTTTAACTTCATTAACACGTATCAATTCACCAAAGGTTAATACTACTGGAACAACAGCTTATCATCATTCATCATATGTTCCGCAACGTCCAATTAATATAAATACAGCAGATATTGATGTTTCTGAAAAACGTTTCAAAAAACACGATGATAACAATTTCCAGTTAGGTTCAATAACAACAATAGAGGAAAAAAATGAAACCAAATCAAATTCAATTTCTGATTCACAAACTGATTTAAATAATAATAGTAATACAATTAATGAGAATGATGAACAGGAGGAAACAAATGATAACGAAGTAACAGGTCATTTTGTAAATCGATCAACAATTAAAAGAAATCGTGCTGTTGTTCGTTTATCAATGTCACGACCCAAGAATCCATATTTAAATAATAATAATGAAAACTTATTATTAGCTAAAAAACAAAAGATTGAACAAGTAAATGGCAGTGATAGTAGCTATACTGAACCGGTCCCATCAAATATTTCCACTGAAGAAAGTTCATTGTCATGGCGTCAAAAAGTTGGAGAAGATTTATTGAAACCATTAAAAACAAATAAAAAATCACCCGGTGATATTATGCGGGAAAAACATTTTATTCCAATCGTTGATCCAAAGGACGAAACAGAAAACGAAAATGAATTACAAAAAATGGATGATTATAGTGTTCCAGACAATCTTAAACCCATAGAAGGGGAACCAACTGATTTAATTGTAGAAATAGATCCTTTAACCCATACAGCTGTTAGACGTTTAAGCATTCCTAGATGTCCAGATTTCCAAGATTTTTGTGAAGATATTTCCTCAGACAGATTAGATGATGATTTAAATGCCGGTGCATTAAGACGTAGAGCTTCTTTAATACAAGAACAAGAAATTGAATTAATGAATCAATTACAAAAATCAGCATCTGGTTCAGTGCAACTTATACATTTGGAACGTATTGAAAATCCATCTGACCTTATACCGTCAGGTAAAAGAAAATCAAAAAAGAAACGAATTCGTCATAAAATTACGGCAACTGTTGAAGTCGATAATCCTTTGCCATTGCTTACAGCTGAAGAATCAACTTCATCAGAATTATCTCCTTTATCTGGATTAGATCAACAAGGAACACCTAGTGGTTCTGAATCACCGAAAAAGTCCCCAAAAATAACTTACAAGGTCGATGAAATAGAAGAAAATCATACAACTGTAGTAAAATTGCCAAAAAAGAAGAAGAAAGTTGTTGAGAAGAAATTGGAAACTATTGAAAACAATGATGCTTTCAAAAATTCTCCTAAAAAAATGAAGGTAACTAAAAAGGTTGTACCATTAAAAGGTAGAAATGGTAAAGTAGAAACAATGGAAGAAATTCCTGGTGAAAAACCAAAACAGAAGAAAATAAGTGATGTAATTAATAAACCTGAAGTTGCGAAACAAAGTGAAATGCCTCCTGCTAAAACTCCTAATTTAAAAGCTTCAAATGTACTTGACACTAGCTCTGAAAAAGTAGGAATAAAAACGCCAAGTTCGGTTCCTGCCAGTCCATTGAAAAAAGTAAAACCACTTCAAACAACTAAGTCAGCAGCTGAGATTTCAACCATTAATAATGTTTTAAAGACACCATTAACCCCTGATTATTTTAAATTCGATGAAGAGTCAATTACAAAAGTCCAAAAGGATAATCTTTCATCTTCTACAACTAAAGTAGAAACACCAAAAACTTTTGCAGAAGAGAAATGTAAAGACTCTGACAAATCTTCTCAAGATGTTAAATTACGTACCAAACCTAAAGTTGCAAAAAAATATGAAAGATCTGATAGTGGAGATGATTTCTGGAGTAATGTTGGCTCACGGGAAACCATTTATTTTGATAGGCGAAAGAAATCGGTAATTGAAAATCTTTGGAATAAACGCGAAAATTTACTCGATGATGAGGAAATGAAAGATGTTTCAAATTTGGATGCAATTAAAGAAAAAGTTAGTCAACAGAAAAACGAAGAATTAAAGGAAGTTACGGATTATATTGATCCTACTTCTCAAGCAGAAAACAGGCGTGCTCGTTCAAATGAATTTTCACTATGCGATAAAAACAAAGACGCCAAACAAGAAAATAAAGAAAAAATACAAAAGACAGAAAATGCAAATGAAGTTGGAGATGTAAAATCACCTGAAAAAAATTTAGTTGATGTAAATGATAAAAAATTAAATAAAAAAATTACATCTCCACCACAAACACCTACAGTGCAAACAAAAATACAAGACAAAAATACCGCGCAACAAAAATCAAATAATTTGCCAAAAATATCGTCCGATTTGGATGCCAAGTCACCTGAAATAAAAACTAAAATTAATCAAAACAAAAAAGATATACCAATCTCTAAATCGTCTTCAGATGTTGTAGCTAAATTGACAACAGATGCTTTATCTGGAACACCTGCATCGCCAGGTTTAAATAAATTTGTAGCCAATAAAAAAGATTCCGAAAATGATGCTGCTATTCAAGAAAAAGAGAAAATTTCTAAAGCGCAAGTTGCTAAAGCTATAAATGACGTTAAAAGTTCCGCATTCACTGAACAAGGAAAAGAAACAATTGCAAAATTAAATGCAACAAATACTGATGCCAAAACGAAACTTCTAAATAAATCTGATGCAAATAAAAATAAATCAGAAACTAAAATTGGGTCATCATTGCAATCGCCAACAGAAACCATTGCATCATCATTTGCATCAAAAGACAAATTATTGACTACAACACCAGTATCACCATCTGCTGAAACTAATAAGAAACAAACAACAGAAAATGTTTCTAAACAATCTACAACAAATGTTAATACGAAAGAGAATAAGAATTTAGAAAAGGAGAAAACTAATGTTTCAGCACTTTCGAAAAATCTCCCAACAACACAAAAGAAAATCGATGATAAAGATAAGATCAAAACAAATATAAAATCAACAACAACAACAAGTTGTGATGATGCCATAACATCAGTAAAAAATTCATCTGCCACTGATGACGTGAAAACTGATAATAAATTTGCAAAAATAAATACAGAAATATCGTCTGATGCCAAAAATAAAAATAAAAGCAATGCTACAGCTACAGCTACAACCAAAACAAAAACATGTGACGATAAAACAACAACAAAAGATACAAAGAAATCCGAAAATATTAATGAAACTACAGCAACAACAACAAAAGCTGAAACTACATCTGATACAACTGCTACAACAAAATTGGCAAATAATATTTCTGATGATAAGTCAATAGACAACGTTGGTAGCAATAACAACAAAAAGAAAAAATTAAAGAGTAATAGTAATTTAAATGATACAGAATTAAAAACTACTGCAACAAGTAAAGGAGCAGTGGGTGAACGCGCATCTCAACAACTTTCATTTAAAAAAGTATTAAATAAAACAAAAGAACAAAAATTAGAAGAAATTCAAAAAGGTGGTAATTTACAAAAATTCGATACTTTATCAAATTTAAATGAATTTTTATTTGATGTTGATGCTGATATAAAAGATTATAAAGAGAATAATTCAAGTGATAGTAATAATAGTGATTCATATAATAGTAGTTGTAAAAGTGATACAAGTAGTATGAAACGTAAAGATAAAAAACAAAAACAAAAATTAGCTGCCCAAGAACCGGAGCCATTTAATCGTAATAGAGTTAAATTAGATCATGGAAAAAAATTATATGTTAAAGATGAAGCTGCTAATAAATATATGCTAATTGCAACACCACGTCCATTATGGAAACCAGAAAAATTTGCATATAATAGTGAAAGTAGTAGTGATGATAGTGATGATGAAACAACTGATTCAGATGATGATAGTGAATGTGAAACATCATCATCTGGTGATGATTCTGGTGGTGAAGAAGATGAATTAAATCCACATCATAAAAAGAATTGTTTAATTCGTTTGAGTACATGCAGCAATGATTCAGGTTTTGTTGGTGGTACAGCACCAACAAATCCTAAAAAAATGTTAGGTAAGAGATATAATTGATCATTTTATTTATTATTATTATTTTTTTTTTTATTTTTTTTATATTTGACTTCTTTTTTAAAGTTTTTTGTTCTTATTTTTATAATTGACAAAATTTTAAAAAAGAACAAAATTCAATTACACTCTCGGTAATTCAAATAAGTTCACTAATATAAAAAAAAATTATATAATTAATATAAGTGTAGGTGATTTTTTTTTTTATAGATTAGAAATAAAATATTTTAATAAAAATAAATTTTATTAATAATAAAATTTCGATTTAAGTACTTTTTAAAATATTATTAAGACATTACCTAGTTTTAAAAAAAATTAATATTCGATATTTTTACTGTAATTGAAAAAGTTTTTTGGTAATTAATTGTGTTTTCAAAGGTGAATTATATTCTAATGTTTAAGTATAAACTGTTGAATTTGTGACTTGACGCTTCATAGGAAGAGTGTTTCAAATAATTTTTCATAATTTTATTTTATACTGAAGTAACAATTGACAAATTGTAATTTGGAGCTAAGAGAACCTACATTCGACAATGATTCTTACATTAATTACAGGATTATTTAATTTATTTTTTCTCCATAGGATTTTCATAGGCACCTAAGATCTATACATACTACTGTCCAATTCATTCTCCTCCTAACGTTTTTCAAAATAATTTTTAATATTGTCATCTACGTAAGAATTAATTAAAGCGAATTTTACAACATTTTTTATTACAATTGTACATCTTATCTAAGTAAATAGGTATATACGATTAAAAATGAATTTTGACATTTTATTTATCCTTCAAAAAAAAAAAAAAACAAAAAACCGGAAGCCAGAACTTTTATAATCTGTGTTCTGTTAATTAGTTTTTTGTTTAATTTTATGCCATGTACTGTACCTTGTTTTCTTTTTAATTCTGATTATAAATTGATAAAATTTAAAAAAAAAAAAAAATTAAAGGAAAAAATTAAATAAAATATATAATTTGCGCAATAATTTTTTTTATTTTATTTTGTCGCTTTCAAAGTTAAAGAAAAGACAAAATTTTCAGCGCATGCACAATTTTCTGCCAAAGGAAACAGACAAAAACAGAAAATTTTTTTTAAAAAAAATTAAAAAAACCACACAATCAAAATTTTCTTTACGTATAAAAAATTGACACAATAATATAAACATTAATTTTGTTTTTTATTTTGTACAGGATGGTATAAAAATGTTGTAACATTGTTCAATTCTCATGATATGTAAGACTTAAACTTAGTTGAGGTGTAGTTTATAAAATAAAATTTAGCAATCAAGGGGCGTGGGGAAGTCTAGTAAAGAATAACATTTAAGTATTCATAATCTTATACAATAGTTATAGAGGAGTAATTAAAGACTTAGTGAATATTGCGATTAGAAAAACTGAAGCCTAGTCTAAAAAGACTTGGGGAATGTCCTATAATGCTAAAAAGAGTGGGAAAGAAATATAAAAAAATATCTTTACAACCAAATTCTAATATTTCAAATTTAAACTTTTGTGCATCACCTTTTAAAGGATGCATTGAATAAGAAAAAAAAATTTTAATAGTAAAATGTTCATTGTACTCGTATAAATGTAGCTTAAAGGGTAGTTGCCATTAAATTACCATAATATTTTGCTATTTAAGTTGCCATTATGATAAGAAGGGGGGTAGATATAGACTCAAAAGTATGGATCGAATCAGAATCAAAAAATAAATGGATCTAGCTATGATCCCCAAAAAATAAAGTATCTATAAAGATTCTGAAATTTTTCCAAATTTAATTTTATACAAGAGCTATCTTTGCAACAGGTTCAAGTTGCTTCCATAAAACATTATTTTTTAATAAATATAAAATAATTCTATATTCAATAATGCTGGATAACGGGGTATTTTGTCAAAAGTAGTTTAATAAGGTCTATGCAAAATTTCGTTGGTGTGGTCACTGGGTTCGAGTGTAGTTTCTATGCAATTTCATTTAATGTTATGAAAATAACTTAATATAGAAATTAACATATTATGAAAAAATCTGCTTTAGTTTCATAATACCCTGTACTTAAAATCAAATATATATAAACATGTGTTTGTATAATTTTTTTTTAAATTTTTTTTATTAATAGTACATTAATTTGTATACATAAATTTACATTTGTATTTATATATATATATACGATTAAAGGAATGAATGAACTATGGATGTAGAATTGAGCGGAATAATAATTATCTATAGGTGTTGTAGATCGAGGAAAAGAAAAAAAAAATAACAAAAACAACAATTAAATAAAAATTTTTTCGCATAGGTGTTTTTATTTAGTAAAAAAAAAAATAAATAAAAAAAAAAAAAATTGTCAAAAATAAAAAGTTTTAATTTTTTTTTTTTTATTTATATTTTCTCTAATAAAAAATAGTTTAAGAAAACACAATTTAAATTTTTATGCAAAAATAAAATAAAAAAAAAGGCAAATAATATAAAAAAAAAATGTTAATGTTTTTTTATGCTAGAGTAATAAGAATTTAATTAAATTAAGATGCGCTAAAAGATATTTTTAGATAATTTTGCATCTTTTTAGATAATATTCTTATATAAAATAAATTTGTTATTGCATAAATGCAATTTTATTTAATTAAATACACAAAAAAAAAAAAAAAACGCATTAACATACATTTCTAATCTTATTTATTTTAATTTTTTATTTTTAATTTTTTTTTAATATTAAATTAAATGAATATAAATTATAAAATAATTTTAATTTAAAATTTTTTTTGATATAAATTGAAATAGGTATATAGTGTTGAATTCCTTTCTGCAATTATTTTAATTTTTATGTGAACACTATACGTAACACTCTAAAATATTCCTTGTAACATGTCTTATACTCTTCACTTACTTAGGCAGCAACGTATAAAATAACTGAAAAACTTAAGAAAACGAGGAAGATTATAGTTGCCCTTGTCAACTTTTAGATACCCGTGCGTGTATTAAATAAATAAGAATTTCATATATTGCAATTGAACTGTTTGACAGAAAATTCAAAGTATTTGTTTTTTTATATTTAATTACAAAAAAAATTAAAAAAAAAAACAAATAAATTAAAAAAAAAGATGAATTTACAAAAAAATTATGCTCTGAACGAGATTCGAACCCACACTTTTCAATTAAAATGTCGACGTCCTAACCACTAAGCCATCGACTTTATATTCATTCCAATTTTTTTTTTTAAATTATTATAGTTGCTATGGTATCAATTGTTTGTTTTGAATAACTGTTTTGAATTTTTTTAAAAATGTATTAAAAAAAATAAATAATTTATAAATGAGAGTTTTAAGATAAATTAAAAAAAAAAAAAAAAATTTTGCCCCAGCCAGGAATCGAACCGAGACATTTTTGCTACAAATAACATGTCCTAACCACTACACCATGAATCGATCAATAATTAAACTACAATTTGTTTGTTTTTATATTTGGTTTCTATTTAGTTATTAATTTTGAAAATATTCATATAATTTCGAAAAATTTATATGGCAGCTACCCGAAGCCTTTGTCCGATTTTAACCAAAAACAATAGGGAATCTACAAATTGTCTAAAAGTAACTTTGTGAAAGTTTCAGAACTCTAGCTCTTATAGTTTTTGAGTTATCGTGCTGATGGACGGACGGACGGACGGACGAACACACATAGCTAGATCGATTCACTTTTCGATGCTGATTCGATACGTACACTTGACACTATATCTAGCTCGTATATTTCGATGCGTTACAAACGGAGGAGTAATTTTATTATACCCGATGTTCATATATGTATGCACGGGTATAAACATAAGAAAAAAAAAAAAACTATTAATTAGAAAAGCGAAATCCATTTCAAAATTAATTACAGGTGCGCGGTAGCATTAAAGAATATATATATAATTAAAAGTATATAATTTTAATGTATTTTTTTAAATTTTTTTTTAGTGTTAAAAGAATGTGACACATTAAATTGTAGAATTGTCAAAAAATTTATGCATGCCTCTTTTATGTGCCATTAAATCGGATGATAAGTTTTGTTGTTGTTATTTTCTTACTTATTGCTTGTTTTTAAATTTATAAATAATGTCCTAAATAATTGAAATTTTATTATTTTAAAACATATTTATAAAATTAAAAATTATAGAAAATTCTTGTTCTGAACTTATATTCAAATATTAACTATGATAAAATTATATAAATATTTGTATTTATAAGTAATAAATAAAATTATATATTTATTATCGGGTAAATTTAAAGTAACTAGAATTACCAAAATAGCTATTGCTATATTTGATATACGTGACTTTCTTAACGGTGATTTCCCTCCCTTTCTCAAAAGACTTAGATTGATAGTGTTATGACGTTTCTGATAACTAATATTGACTTGCTGATTGTCATTCAAAGTCAAATTTATTTATACAGTAAGTTTCATAATTATTAAGACAATTAATATAAGAAAGATAAATATGATTTTAAATTACAGTAGCTAATTTTGAAAATATATCACAAAATATAACCAAACAATTTATAAACAACAAAAACAACAAACAAAACAAAAATGTCATAACTATTTAGACAAGTTGATTTTGTTTCATGACTATTTTGACAAGTTAACAAAAAACTCAAAAATCTGAGAATTTAAATTTATTGATAAATAATATTGTATTTAATGAAGAACCTAATATTTTGTATTGCCTTCTTTTACAGAAATGACCGCTTGTAAACGTCTAAGCATTGAATCTATCAAATTTTTCAACTTCTCATTTGAAATTTTCTTCCAAAAAATTAGTGCATCTTGCCATGCTTCTTCCTTTGATTTTCTAATTTTTTGAGCAATTTCGAGCTTTAGTTTGTGCCATACATTTTCAATTAGATTGAAATCGGGGCTCTGTGGTGTTCACTCCAGTACATTTTGATTAATTCGTGATATATAATTATTTTGTGGGAAATCATGTGGGATTTATGGATTGGTGTATTATCTTCCTGCAATATAAAGTTACAGCCGATTAAGCTATCACCTGCAGGACGAGCGGTTTCATTTATAAAAATAAGTTTAAATTCTGTTCAGATTTTAAAAATTTTAAAAATTACAATATTTAAAAATTTTTAAAAATTACAATATTTAGTATAATTTTAGTTCTTCAAAAATCTCCAGTTATACAAGTTTTGTCTTTGTAATAATTTTATTTCTATAATTAATACTAAAATTCAGTAATTTCATTCATATAAACATAAATTAGTTTTCTAGAGCAAAACTAACTTAGAAATACTTAGAATTAAGATTGTTGTAATTCATTCGATACATATTTTGCTTTTTAAAAGGAAACCTTCTCTTTTTAATTTTTTTCAATATTCAATTAATAGACAAATTATAAATTTAAATAAGATGCCTAATTTTTTTTTGAATGACTTTATAAAAATATTTTTAAATTATTTTCGATATTTTATTTTTATTACTTTATAAGTACCAGTCAAGAACGTGTCAAATTTTATTATCCAATAAAATTATAAATTTTATTAGGATAATTTAGAGAAAAAAATATTAAAATTATTTTTATTAAATTATTTTTTTTTTAAATAATGTTTAATTTTTTGCAAAATATTTAAAAAAAAAAAAAATATCAATAAACAAATTCTAAATTTATAAATTAAAAGATTGGGGTGTGTCAGAATTAAATAACAAAATTACTTAATGTGTAGACAGTGTATTAATTAATGGTGCATTTACTTGTTTTATGAAATACAAAATAATAGAAATATTTTATTTTTAAGTTTTAATACTTTTTTTGGACATAGTTAATTAGATAGGAATAAATTATTTATTAGCATTACTCATAAAATAAAGTCAATTGAAGCCAATGGGATCAAATAACGTTCTCTTGCATGCGAATTCAATTCACGAACCCATTCAGTCTACACCCTACAATGCTTAATAATTTGTAATCACATTACCTATTTGATGTAAAGATGGGACAGATTGACAAATATATGCGCAGGTATGGGCAAGTTTATATAAAAGGATTTACTGCAAAAACTAATATGTTTGACTAGTAATGTTTAAAACTTAAATTGCAAAATATGTTTATCATATTTTAGGAAAGATTTGAATTTATTTCCCAATATAAATTTTTTTAATTAAATTCATCTTAAAGTTTAATTTTCCTTATATTTGACATTTTCATTTGTTTGACATTTGACTTATATTTCACATTTGACATTTCAACTCCATAAAATATTTGACAGGTCAAAATAAAGAGGGTTTAATACTATACCGAAACATGGACATTTTCTCTATATAAATTTGAAATATTATTTTAGTATTGAGTGTGTGAGTGAAATGCAAAATACGAAATAAATGAAAAACTCAGTAGTTTCCTTTGAATTTTATTAAGGAAGTTTGCATATCATAGAATAGACGAAATACTTAAATTTGTGAAAATAAATAAACTTAGTGAAATTATTAGATTTTTCACGTATTTCAGTCATTTTTAGTTAATATATAAAGAAATTTTAAAAATGTATTTAATATGAGTAATTTCGTCAATAAAGAAATGTATTTGTATAATGTACTTATTAATATCATATGTTACTTAATCGATAATAATTTATTAATATATATTGACCAATAGTCCCTGATGTCGATTAGTAACAATTAGTGAGAAAATCACACTCTTATTTAATAGTTTTCTATTTTGTAATTTCCTGTTTCACAATATTTCTAAATAAAATCAATATATTAAATTGAAAAACGTGATGCTAATATTTGGATAGAAATAAAGACTAAATTTATACACAACATGTTACAAAATTTGTGAATTAATTTTTATACTTATAGATTTTTTGCACTTTTCTTCCACATGGAAATGTATATTCAAATAATATACCAAATATATAGTTTTATATAGTTAATTCAATTTTGATTTTATCTTATTTATAAATATTTTTACTTAAAAACTTTCTTAAAATTTATTTATAGATACATGCATTTTGTATAAAATATTTTATTCGTTTTAAAATTAACTAAATTAAAAAAAAAAAAAATTATTTTAAAAGCGCCATTGACATTGAAAACAAATGAAAAACAATAAAAAAGCAAACAATTCTTTCATTTATCTTATTTTATATAATAAAATATACAGATAAATATATATAAAAATATTTCATATATATATACACATATTTAATTCCTAGCTTTTTACAACAATTTGTTAAAATTTGTAAAAAACAACAACAAAAACACTTAAATATTCCATTTAGAAAATAAAACTACAAACATTTTTCGAAAATTCTTAAAACAAAATAGAATAAAATAAAATAAATTTTATTTAAAAAAATTAAAAGAATTTCTATTTTAGGAATATATAATATTTATATATATAAAATTAAATTAATTAAAGTAAATTATATCCAAACATTTTAAAATTACTTAAAACAAATATAAGTGTATAGTTGACTGTGTCAACTCTGAGATACCTATACTAACTTGTAATAGAGTTTGAAATGCATTGAATAACTAAACGCTCTGACTTTAGTACTATTTTCTAAGCTTTTAATTTTAAGGTTATATGATTTTAAAGTTCATATTGAGGGCGGATGTTAACTTAAAAAAATAGGAAACCTATAACTAGTTTCAGATATATAGTGCTTGAATTTCATTACTTTAGCTTTTTTAGTTTTTGAGTTATCGATGAAACTGACAACCACACATATTTCGGACACATATTTAAATCATAAATCAAGAATATATCTACTTTTCTATACTGGACCTATCTTGCTTAATGCAACGCTTTATAAACGTAAAGCTAATTAAAATATGCCTTTGAGCTATTGTCCATTAAAGGTATAAAGTTGCAAGGAAAGAATTGATTGAAATAAAATACATGACAAATTTGCATATATTTAATATTTTTAGTATTTTTTGGCAACACTTTTTTAGTACAATTTCTTTTATTTTGGTACAATTGTTTTTTATTCGTAATGAATGAAAATTAATTATACCTACATATTTTTTTAATTTTTTTTAAGTTCAAAAAATTCTTTACATTTTTATAAATAAACTTTTTTTTATGTACTATTCGCATCAATACATTATAATGTGTTATTTGTTGTTTTTTTATTTTGTAAATATTTAAATTAAATTATGTCTAAACAACAAACAACATTTTAAAATTTATTAAGTTAATTATAAAGGAATTAAAAGAATTCCTTTAAGTTAATTAAATATAAGATTATTTAAAAGTCTTCGTAAATATTTCTATATATGTATATAATTTTAAAAATATTAAAAATGTTCAAGGTTGCCACCTTTCCATTAAAATTTTTTGAAATGCAAATTTAAAAATGTATTTTTTATCATGTTTCAAAAAGAATTACATCTGGCTTATAGCGTATATACAATGACGCTCTCGTTTCGTTCTCATTTAGCTCTCATTACGTAGTCACCAAAGGAGTGTCTACAATGAAATGTACATGACAGAGTTTTTTGACATTGTTTTGTTTACAAAATTTCATGAATTTAAAAAATATTCAATAGTTTACAGTTTATTGTGTACCTATTTTGAATAATGGTTTGATATTATTTTACCCTAGATACAAAAAAAATTAATAATTTTTACTAATTTTTTATTCTGATAATTTATTTTTTTTATTTTTAAAGAAAAATATCTTTTTAAAGTTTAATTATTTGACATTTGAATGCGTAAAAAAGCGACAACTTTTTTAATGCCTGTGTCTGATCTGCGTCTATTGTACACAGTTTCATATAATTCAATGCATTTGACTATTTTGACAGAAAGCTACGTGTAGAGAGCGAAACGAGTAGTAGCGAATTGTAGATAGGCTATTACACTTAAAGTTACACACATATGTATACTCGTAGTGATAAAATTCTATAAGAAAACACATACACTTAAAAGTTTACACTTTAACACACTTTTATAACATGAAAATCAATGTAATCAATATGGTTTTTTTCCTCAAAATTAATATTAATTAATTTTTTTCTAAATTTAATTATTTAAATTTAAAACTTAAACGTCATTCGTAGTGAATAATTATTTTTTTAAATTTTATTACTTAAAATAATAATAAAACTTTGCAGTTAGTAATTAATCAATTTTATTACACTTTTACCATCACTGAAATAATATAATAGTGCATTATTTTAAAATTTTAATTTTAGTACTTTTGTATTTTTAACTGTAAATTGTACTATTACAATAAATGAGATCAGATTCCTAAAATATAATGATTGATTACAATTTTCACTAAACTACTGACAAGAAGAATTTAAAAATACAATTATAAATTAAAACAAATTATTATTAAATTATTTTAAATTCTTTGACAATTTTATAGCCCGTTATTTGAAATATTAAACTATTAAACTTAGAATATTCTACCCCTTAAAGTATCTCAAACCTAAACCTAAACAAAAGCAATTAAATAAAATTTTGTACATTTTAATTTATTTTGGTTTTTATTTTTAATCAACTCAACTATTTAGTTTTTTTTATACTATAAATTGCCTTTCCTTATAAAAATATGTTTAGCCTTAAAAAAAGTCAAGGTTCAGTTGCAATTAAATTGTTTTTATTTGTATTAGATTCACTTTCAAATTCATTTCAATTTACTATTTTAATAGTATTAATTATACAAAAATAGTTTAAAGTAAAAACATTTTTAGTAAATTTTTATACTTGGAAATGACTGAAAATCTTGTTATTGACATTGTTTAGTTTTAGATTTTAGCAGAGAGTACGTTATTTTAATTTCAAGTCAAGAACTTTGCAATACGACATTATTGTTCTTTTGATGTTTATACAATATGCATTGTTTTGTTACATTGCAAAAGTTCAATCGGAAAATCATGGCATTTTACGTGATTGCATTGCATTTTAAGTGCTTTCATAGTTCAATTTAATTGCATTTCAATTGATTAAATTTAGTGGAAATTGATTCAAAGACTTTTAAAAACGCCCCTGTAATTGTTTAAGTTAAATCTATGGTAATGAAGCTAGAATATGTTTTTATTTAAATACTAACATCTCTTTTAGAAAAATAAGGCTTGCTAACTACTGTTCTTTTAAAGTTATTTAACCCGTTCCGGCCTAAAATTTTTTTGCTCTTAAGTGAAAACGGTTCGCAATATTGATTACAATTTTTATAATAGACAGAATTTGGACCAAAATTAGGAAAAATGTAGGGTAGAATGTGTTACAACTAGAATACCCGTATGAATGTATAATATAGAAAATATATCTTATAAGATTTTGAGTTGTATAAAATAATATATAAGTTGTACAGCAGCTCTTTTAATAACTTGTGCTACGCAAAATTGGCAGTAAGACTAAACTACTTAAGCCAAAATTTCATCCACCTAGCTTTATTAGGCATAAAGTAATTCTCATATAAAACGAGGAAGATTATAGTGGCCCTTGCCAACTTTTAGATATCCGTGCATACCCACTAAAAAGTAAAATAAATTATTATTAAATTCCCAAATACCCCAAAAAATTTTATGAAATAATTATAAATAAATTCGATACACCCTGCCTCATCATCAAAAAACCCTTAAAAAAACGAAACATTAAAAAAACCCTAAAAGTTTGTTGGAATAATGTCCAATTTTGCCAAGCAAGCCATAAAAATAATACAAAATAAAAAAAAAAGCTTTGGCCACCCTAAAATTTGGTCCGAGTAATATCTAACTTAGTCAAGCAGGTCATAAGAAACTGGACCCACCCTAACATTTGGTTTGAGTAATGTCCAACTTTGCCAAGTAACTTTCCCTATATGCGTTTACGGAGGGTTATTTTAACGGAGGGTTAATTTTAATATACCTGTTCCCTGATTTGTATGGACGGGTATAAAAAGAATTATGGCAACTGGTCAAACCCGTTGAACAAACTGACTAAAACAAATTTGTGGAATCCTAGCTTCTCTTGTTTTGAATTATCATGTGGACAAACGGACCGACACACTTAGCTAGATCAATTTATTTTCGACTCTGATCAGATGCATGCCTTTGAGTCCATTTTATCTACCCGCCTTCCTTTACTACGTCACTAATATAAAAGTAAATTTAGTATACCCTAGTAGAGCAATGTTCATTCAATTTGGTATACTCGTCCCAACTATTGATTGATTTATTTTGTACTAAATGATGTTTACAATTAAAATTGATTAATTTATGAATCATTATGATGTTAAATTGATTGTAATTTTTTTTTTTTTAATTCATTAAATTTATTATCAATGTATTAAACAAATTTATTAACCCAATAATTTATTTGATACTTAAAAAAAATTAATTTTATAAAAAAGCGAAACAATCATAAATTTTCATTTTTTAATACAAATTGTTTTGAGTTTTCAAAAAAATGATTGAAAAACAAAATATAAAGCATTTAATTAAGTTCATATCAAAAAATCATATATTGTTTCTATTTTTAGTATCAAATATATAAAAGTAATTATATCAGTCTAAATTAAAATTAATTATTATATATTTTAAAAAAATTTTCATGAATATTTAATTTAAAATATGCAAAAAAAAACTTTAAAATAACCACAAAAACAAAATAAATATTCTTTTTCTCATTTTTAAATACTCAACTACCTTTAAATAAATAATATAAAATATTAAAATTAAAAACATTTTGAAATCAAATCATATTTAAATATTACAAGAATATACTCGTATATCATAAAAATAAACATTCATTTTAATAAAATTAAAAATTTTAAAGTTAAATAATATAAGAAACAAAACAAAAAATAAATAAAAACAAATTTCTATTTTAAATTTTTTTTGTGGGCGATAATTTATAATTCTTATTTGTAACGTCAAGCGTTCGCTTCAAAACTACACGTTCCTAAATATAATAATTTCCTATATGTTTATCATGCATACACGCCTTAAATTTTTGTTTATGTTTAATCAGAGTCTACACCGATCGGTTTTTGTGTCAATTTAGAGTAATATATGTGTAAATAGAATTTTTTAAAATTATTTGTAGGTTATTTTAAAAAATATATATATATATATATATTTTTTAGTGGTAAATGTTAAGTGTAATAGACTAAAAACCCGTCTATATATGTGCTTTTTGGAGCAGGAGGGGACATATTATATTTTTATTATTAGAACTGATCTAAATGAATTCCACATGCAATTTAAATATGAGATAGTACTAAAAACTAATTGCTGGAAATTTGACTCTAATTTAAACTACCACTTTAACGCAAAAGAACAGAACTCAGCAGTAATTTAGAAACATGATTAAGAATAAATTTCACTAAGGTTTTAATGAAAATTTTATTAATCACAGCCCTTTAGATTAAAATGTTTGTTAACAGAATACAATCTTAAACAATATTAATCTCTCATTATTTATCTGACCAATGGTGTAGTAGTAAAGACGCCACCATTCATGTGTAAAATCTCGGGTTCAAACTCCGGTCAGATCATATGTTATAAAAAAATGTCGTAAAATTGTATAATTATATCGTAATAGTTAATATCGTAATATAAGATAAGATTTAATATAAATATATAAATAACTCTTGTGTTTGATAATAGATGGCGCACTAAATTAAACATTTGGGTCTTGATAATCTTAAACAAGAGCTACAGCCGAGTAATCAACGGGTTAGTCAATATGATGATTAAAGAAACTGAAGCTTAATCTAAATAGACCTGGTGAATGCCCTATGCTCCTTCAAGGAGTGAAAAAGTAATAATAAAACAAAAATCTCGTATTATTAACATAAAACATTTAAAATTGCCAATGTTGACACGATTTAAATTAGCACTTCAAAATAATTTTTTAAATATTTGCATTATAAATTTTCCCCTGTTTCAAATTAATAATTGCAGACAATTAAATTTATAAAATTGTTCTTATATAATAATTAAAAGTAAATATTTTAGATTCCAGTTCAACAAAAAAAAATTAAAATAAGTAAATTTTTATTAATATCTTTAATTGGTCAGATCATGTGCTGTATAGAAAGAAGGAAATGAAGAAGTTTGTGTTTAATAAATTGCAAAATATTTACAGTTTCTCTCTTTTTTTTTTGGCAAAGACAGAACACACCTACGAATGCATTTTGTCTTTCATATTATATTATTTTGCTTTAAATACGAAAAATTAATATTTAAAAAAGAACAACTTTTCATAAAATAATGAAAAATCGTTATTAATGGGTCAAGTAAAATTTTATGAAAGAGAAAGTATTAAATATAAGTGAAATTGTGTTATATATTGATTCACCAAAACCAGAAATATATAAGGAATAATGCACCACATTATTTCACTTCCTACTGCACATTTATTTTACCTTAATTTTTTAATAGACACATTCATCAGATACTGCTTTAGATATAGTTGTTTATAATTTTGTTTATTTTTAAAAATTACATGGAAAATGCAAAAAAAAAATTTTAGTGGGTTCAGAAAAATACAAAATTAAAATGAATTAATTAAAAATATTCAAATAATGTTAAATTAATGCGGAAATTTCAGGATTTTTTTTTTTGGAATTATTTTGTCTTGTTTATTTTAAACATTTGTTATTTCAATTGACTTAATTCGGAGATGTTTGGAATTGGAGATTTAGATTTAAAATTTTTATATTTAGATATTGTATTAATAAATATCAATTTTAACCTAAATTGACCAGAAGTTTTTGTTATAAAATGTAACCTCATTTAATAAAATTTGATTCAGCGAAGTTAATTAGAGCGAATCTCTTGCGAATATTGAAATATCGAATCACGAACCAAATAATCGGGTGAAACTTTGAAACTTTATTACCTTTGACAAAATTTAAGATCTGAAGTCTAATTCGATTTTCGTATTGTATTATGTTCATACAAAAGAAAGAAGTTGCATAACAGATATTTGAAATCGCCGAGTAAACTTTTTTAATTGCAAAGTTGGTTATTGTGTGCCAATGCACTTATGAAAAGTAAAGTTTCACTGCGTCTTTTAGTTTTAAAGTTATTATTTGGATGGACACACATACCTAAATTGACACACTTTTTGTTCCGATCAATTCACTTGAAACTAATACGTCTTCTTTAAACTGCCTCAAATGCAATGGAAAATTTATTATATTCTTAGAGCTACGTTCGTACTCTGATATGATAATCAATTTTATAAAAAGATATGAAAATATTTCAAAAGTTAAAATTCTTATAATACGATTTAATAAGAATTTTAATTTATTTAATTTTTATTTCTTTATTTATCTCCGACCGATGGAGGAGTAGTTGGCCTTTCAAACGAAGGATCTCGGGTTCAAACCCAGATCAGATCATATATAATAAGAAAATATAATTTATATCACAATAACTTTTCTATATCATAATTAATATAAATAAAATACCTGTCACAGCTGAAAAATAAAGGCTAGCTCACTCACTTATAAAATTGTATGTGGTAAGGAGTTGTACATATAACATAAATAAATAAATAATTTATCTTAATTAAATAAAACTAAGAAAATTCTCTTAATTTATTTCTGAATTCTGTATTAAACGGGTGGCACAGTGGTTAGAGCTCCGATCTTTAATTTGAAAAGCTATAGTTTTCGAAATAAACTCAGCTACCATTCGCATTTAGGTTCAACTTACAGCATAACCAATAATTAATAATTATATATCTTTAATGTTTAATTTAAAAATATAACTCACAGATATAAAAATACCTTTCAATCCAACATAAAATTATTGCAATATATAACAAAGAGAATTGTATTTAATTGAAAATCTAATACGTTTCTACATGTGATAAGGCCTAGTTCTATATCATGTCTAAGTTATCCCCCTGTTCCAACACGTATGGTATAGACAGGCTTATTAGCAGTTATAACAGTTGGACAATTAGCACTTAAAAAAAAGGAAAAGAAAAATAATTTTCACAATGAAAATATTTTTTATTCCATATAATTTTATTTATTAATTTTAAATTTGTGTCAATATTCAAATATATTAATGTCCTTTTATTTCTGGTAATTATTTTTAATTCCATATTATAACTTTTTACATATATTTGACATCGAAATAAAATCTAGGTTAAATTTTGTCCAAAATATAATTAAAATAATAATAAAATACATCATGTCATTATTTATAAATTAACTCGATATTTAAATTATTATACAATTTATTTAATTTAGATCAGTTTTCATAGCCTCAAAATTAACTTAAGTAAAAGATTTCCGTAACTTTCAAGGAAATTTGAAGTCAATTATTTTAATTTAATATTTTTTTTTTTTTTTTTTTGTAAAATTTTAACATCAAGTGTCAAAATCAATTACCTATTTTCTAATACATCTTAAGAATATTTTTGAATTTGATTTAGTACTTTTATTTTTTAAGTGGAAAAGTGGAAAAATAAAAAACAAATCAATTTTAGATTTAAGTGCAATTTTTTTTTTTTAATAATATTAAGATGTGACCTAAATTATTTTTCAAAATAATATCTTTATATACCTATGTGTATAAATATGTATATATTTATATCTAATATATTATGTATATTATTTTTAACCTATTTATTTATACTTTTCTTTTGAAAATTAAGTATATATTTATAATTTTTCTTTAGAATTCAATTGAATTTATTTTCTTTTTTTTTTGAAGAAAATTTTGACATGTCATATTTGATATTTAAATATTTCAAATATCGATTGTGTGATGCGTGATCGTAAAATATTTAAAAATGTAATATTTCATTATTATTCCTTGTTTTTTTTTTCGTTTTTTAAAATAAAATGATAAATGTTTTATTTTGAATTTCGGTCATATTTTATTTTGGTTTTTTTTTTTCGAAAATTTTGAAAATTGATTTCAAAAATTATATTTTGGAACAATAAACCAGTGCTTCTCAAACTTTTTTATATTGTGGCTCCCTAAAGCTGAAAAAAAAAATTCAATCTTCCCTAAAAAATAACAGTAATAAAACACCATTTATCATTACTTTTTCAAGCAATATTTTTAATATCTATATATTACTTCAAAAATAAAATTCTTTCAAATCAAGTTTTTAAAACCACATAACTTTCAAAATTATTACAATAATAATACATATTATATAAAATAAAAAAAAATTATAATTTCCCACCAAAATAATTACTTAATGAGAGGGATGTGATTCCATATTTTTACATAAATAATCAATAACCGGTGAAATTTCAGAAATACTAATTCGAAGGTTTTGCTCCAAAGCGTTCGATGAAAGGCACGATCTATGTTTATTTTTAATTATTAGCAATGAAGAAAAAGCAGTTTCGCAAAAATACGTTGTAGCAAAAGGCATTAAATTTAGCAATGCTTCTTTTGCGATGGACGGATGTTCCCGCTGTCGCCTTATCCAAAATTCTGTAAGACTTTTTTCATTAAACTCTAATTCAACAGAATTATCTGATCTGATATATTAAAAGTATATTTATGTATTGCTATGTATCTAAGCCTACTAAGAAATAAAATTTAAAAAAATAACGGTTTTGAAAAGTGTAAATGTAGAAATAATTTTTCATATAAATTTATTTATATTTTTAAATACGAATTTAAAAATTTTTAAAGAGTATATTACTTAAATATTTCGCGGCTCCCTTGTCAGAGCTCCACGGCCCCCAAGGGAGCCGCGGCTCACAGTTTGAGAAATACTGCAATAAACCATATATTTTTTTTTTTGCAAGAAACCATGTTATTTCATGTAGGTATATTTCATTCATGAAAATTTCATCATAAACAGTCTGAAAATTTGTTATAGTTCAACAAATAATTGTTTTGAATAAATTGATTAATTCCTGGGAATAATTTTAAATTTAAAACCTAGCAATTGAGAAGAGTTTAATTATTCTATGCGAGATGTAGGATTTATAACAGTTATTTAAAAATGTCAAAAGAATTTTTTTAATCCCTTAATGTTGAAAATTAGAAAATGTTGAAAGTTTATAATTAATTGACGCTTTAAATTTTAAGGCCTTGGCCAAAATGAACTCAACCATGACGCATCATCGGAGTTCCAAAAAATGTCAAAAAACGTAGCGGTGAAACTTCCGGAAAGGGGTTGTGAGCTATCAAGATGACGTCATCACATAACGGTACTAAATATCTCAAAGTTTTCGAATATATATACCATTAGTGGCGATGGCGCCATCTAGTGGTCGAAAAATGCATTACAAAATGTTCCTAAGATTTTGTAGCATTTTTATTAAAATGTTATATTTTTCCTGTTAGTCAATAAACTGGAACCAACATCTTACACTATTGTAGGGCATGATATTGTCTATCATAAACATCTTGTTTCATCTGGATCGGTGCTACCATTTTGGAGATATTGAAATTTAAAGTGAAAATTTAAAAAAAAAAAAAAAAAAAAAATCAAACTTTCAAAAAAACTACTATAACTGTGAAATTTTCAAAAACACCCTGTATTATTATTATAACATTAGAAAGGTCTCTTAAAACTCTTTCCAATGGTATATAATAAGTATGGCATGTGTTGACAAATAGCCCCACCAGAGAACATAAATGCAAAAATGACGCAACAATTTTATTAAAAAATACATTTTCATACTTTATTTGTCATAAATTTATTTTGCCTTTTTGTTTTCCATTTGAAATATTTATTTTAAAATTTAAGAATGTACTTTATAGTTTGATACAATATTGAGTTGGGTTTTGTTTAGAGGATTTTTGAGGTATTTATATGTATGTGAAGTATAATTAGAAAGGACCTTAGAGTTGGTTATAAAGTCAGAATTATACGCTTTTTCCAGAATATTTATATACTAAGATTTTAAAGATTGACAGGGTTTTGAGTTGGATATAAAATTACGCTTATACTGTTCCAACAACCTGTACAACATTCAAATGCGAAATAAAGCCATATCGAGAATTTTTTTACGTATGGCTTTATTTCGCATTTGAAAAGCCATATCATTTTCTAAAATTTTACCAAATAAAGCCATATAGTAAAATTGATACAAATTCTAACACTAAAATGAAAAGAATGGTATAAGAATTCGTATACCTAATTCATTCAAAAAATTAATAAGTTCCTAATTTTTTTTAATACACTGTAATAAAACATGTTAAATAATATTATATTTTCATTACGGGGGCTGCCGCCCCCGAACCCCCGCTAACTCAATTATTGAAGCTAGATTTTGAATCCAACACTAAAATGAAAAGAATGGTATAAGAATTCGAATACCTAATTCATTCAAAAAATTAATAAGTTCCTAATTTTTTTTAATACACTGTAATAAAACATGTTAAATAATATTATATTTTCATTACGGGGGCTGCCGCCCCCGAACCCCCGCTAACTCAATTATTGAAGCTAGATTTTGAATCCAACACTAAAATGAAAAGAATGGTATAAGAATTCGGATACCTAATTCATTAAAAAAGTTAATAAGTTTCTAATTTTTTTAATACACTGTAATAAAACATGTTAAATAATATTATATTTTCATTACGGGGGCTGCCGCCCCCGAACCCCCGCTAACTCAATTATTGAAGCTAGATTTTGAATCCAACACTAAAATGAAAAGAATGGTATAAGAATTCGGATACCTATTTCATTAAAAAAATTAATAAGTTTCAAATTTTTTTAATACACTGTAATAAAACATAAATAATATTATATTTTCATTACGGGGGCTGCCGCCCCGGAACCCCCGCTAACTCAATTATTGAAACTAGATTTTGAATCCAACACTATAATGAAAAGAATGGTATGAGAATTCGGCATAGCTTTCATACAAAAAATAATCAACCCTAATTAATAAATATAAATATTCTGGAAAAGGGGGCAATCCTGCTTTTGAATCCAACTCCAAAATCCCTCCTAATTGAGAATCCCACATATACACATATATATAAATATTCTGGAAAAAGCGTAAAGCCCTGCTTTTGAATCCAACTAACAATCCCACATATACACATATATAAATATTCTGGAAAAAGCGGCAATCCTGCTTTTGAATCCAACTCTAAAATCCCTCCTAATTGAGAATCCCACATATACACATATATAAATATTCTGGAAAAAGCGTAAAACCCTGCTTTTGAAACCAACTCTAAAACTCCTTCCTAACTATTTAAATAAAAAAGTTTGGAAAATTAAATTGCTTCTATTTTCACAAATAAAATTACTTCTGATTTTGTAGCCTAAGGGCCTTTCTAATTATATTTTTACATACATATTTAAATAAAAAAAATTTTAAAACTTTGAGGTTGTCACCTCCAAAATCCCTCAAAACAAATTGTCAGAACCAAACTCAATATTGTATCCAAACCTAAAATGCATTCTTACATTTTTAAATTTGCCAAAAAGGCAAAATAAATTTACGACAAATAAAGTATGAAAATGTATTTTTTAATAAAATTGTTGCGTCATTTTTGCATTTATGTTCTCTGGTGGGGCTATTTGTCAACATATGCCATACTTATTATATACCATTGGAAAGAGTTTTAAGAGACCTTTCTAATGGTATAATAATAATACAGGGTGTTTTTGAAAATTTCACAGTTATAGTAGTTTATTTGAAAGTTTGATTTTTTTTTTTTTTTTTTTTTAAATTTTCACTTTAAATTGCAATATCTTAAAAACGGTAGCACCGATTCAGATGAAACCGGATTTATATGAAAGGCAATATCATTCTCTACAATATTTTATGATGTTGGTTCTAGTTTATGGTCTTACAGGAAAAATATAGCATTTTAATTAAAATGCTACAAAATCTTAGGAAATTTTTGTAATGCATTTTTCGACCACTAGATGGCGCCATCGCCACTAATGGTATATATATTCGGAAACTTTGAGATATTTAGTACCGTTATGTGATGACGTCATCTTGATAGCTCACAACCCCTTTGCGGAAGTTTTGCCAACGTAGCTTTCAAATTATTCATTTTGCTTGAATAAATGAAAGCGAAATGCTTAAAACGAGAGTGACGTTGAATGAAAGCAAATTAAGTAAATCAACATAATTAATTTTTCAATCAATGAGTAGAAATTAAAGTAAAAAATTATTTTATTTTAAAATTTTTAATATTATTTATATAATAAATAAAATGACAAATAATGAATAAATGTCTAAGAATAATATGTCGCATATTCTGGCCTAGGCGAATAATGAATGAAGAACTCTGGGTAATGACGAGGCAAGAGTTTTAGAATAAAAGAAGTGGAAGTGGATTGGTCACATTCTAAGGCGGCCAACAACATAAGTAGCACGCCAAGTCCTAGATTTGACCTCAACAGTCCAGAGAGAATGTTACCTATCGGGAAAAATATGGCCCGAATTAAAGAGGTTAGCGCTAAACAAAAACATTTGGAG